>VZTJ01002367.1:34788-58259 GCA_013397795.1 Orthonyx spaldingii | reverse complement strand
TTTTTTTTTTTTTGTTTTAATTTAATTATATGGAACAGAGAAATGCAGATAGCAAGAAAAAAATCAGTTTAGGGATCTGGCTAAATTCTCTTAGTCACATGCAAAACAGAATATTTATTGCACTGTCACACTGCTATTAGTAAATTCCCTTTCAGTAATAAATGATAGATATTTCTATTGAAGGCAGTTCTTAGGAAGATCTTTCTGATATCACAAACTTCTTTGTAATCAGAACATATGTTTGCCCTGGAAAGGATTGCCTCCACGAAGTGAAACTAGCATAGTTTGCTTGAAATTCAGAAGTCTTATTTAGAATGAATTTCCTTCTTCTTGCTTTTCTTTCTCTGTTACTAACGCAAGAAATAGTAGCTGTTATGCTAGCGATTATGACAGGAAGTTATAAAAATGAAAGCAGAATTAAGAGACAAAGGCTTTAACATTTTGTTTGAGTTAGTCTTTGTACCAAATGAAAGATAAATGCTGCAGAGATGGGGTAAATGAAGAATGCTTGACAGTGTGGCCAAAACTGAACATCATAGCTCAAGGGTATTATGCCAGAGTCTTGTTATCTTATTCACAAGAAATCGTGGAGGAGAATGGAGAGGGATAGGAATCTCTGTTTGTGTTACTGCTGATAAGATGGACATGCAAAGTATAAATGTTAGAAAGAATCACCTCTGCTCGTGACTGACCATGAGTAGAGAGGCTTATCCTTTAGCAGAAAAAGATTGGAAGCCTTATGGGTTTCCAGGGATAGAGCCTGGGCAAAGTAAGCACCCAGATAAGGTTATTTTGTTCCCCCAAGTGACTGGCTGCATAGCTTGTGTTAAGGTCCATCTCAGGTCTCAACTCACCCATTCTTCAAAAACACCCACATTAACTCATTAACTGAATCTGTGGAGATGTCTTCATGGGTCACAAGCAAATATTTTAGCAGGCAAATTCTGGCCTTTCAGCTAGTATGTTTAAAAAATTTATTTTGTAATACTATAGCAATTTCTTACAATTCAGACATAACCTACTTTGACCATCACAGCAAGGTACTCTAGTCATAACATGCTTTCAAAGTGCCATGCACCAGTTCCATGTATTCTGTTTGTGCTCAGTTGCCATATACCTAAGATATATTTTCAAAAACTACAGAAACATATATAGCAAAATAGATTATGGGAATATTTTGTTCATTTATGGCATCTTATAAAATAGTTATTACTTTCTTTTAAAAACAAAATTGCATTTTTATTAATTTATGATGGAAAGGGAAAGAATTAGACCTAATATCTGATCGAAATAAAGATGACCACTGTATAAACAAACCAACTAATCTTTGTTAGCTTGCATGAAATAAATAGTCTTTCTTTAGACCTGCAACTTCTAGTTTTCTGTAACTGTCTTGTCTGTGAATTAGGCCTATTGCAAAAAAAAAAAGTAATTTTTTTTGTTCAAAGATGTGAGGAATTTCTTGTAGTTTCTTCAAAAATTACCTAAGTATCATTGCAAAACTTTTTCATAATAGTAGGCAAACACACCTAATTCATTATGATTCATTAAGAGTTCTAAAATAGATTGTCAGTAGAAGTTATTGAAGCGGAATTTTAAAAAACCATTACTAACTCAGTGGGTTGTTGCCACACCAGGTTTTGTTAAAATATTTCATATTAACTTAATTACAAAGCACTTGATTATTTAATGCAATTGTGAACCACCTCCTCCAGAACAGTTTACAGAGATTCACTCAGTAGTAGCCTCTTGCATTGTGCCATTAGTAAAAGAGCCCACTGTTTTACATTTCCTGCTGCCTAACAGTTTTCTCTTTGTCACTTCAAATTAATTTCAAAATTCAACTGAAAAGTCTTTTGTTCCCAATCAGGACCTCTGAATACAAGGGCACTAAAAAGTAAATGATTTTTTTTCTAGTTAAATGATGTGGATTCATCTCATCTGTCTTAAAAAAAGAAAAACCTTAATGAGTATTTCAGCCAAGGTAGTGTCTAAGCAGAACTACAAATGGATAGATATTTTGGAGAAAAATATTTCAGGTAGGTGCATTTTATATTGGCATTCAATACTTGATAAATATGAAAAATTCTAAGCGAAATAGGTAGAATTATGGGAATTGTCTGAACATATATTGCCTGCTACATAGGAAGTATCTAACAGTTTCAGAAATTTCATCATAAAACTGCCACTAATTTAATTAAAGGACCTTAAGATGAGGAAAAAAAAACCCTGAAATATTTTACCTGGAAAATCATTACCATAAAACTACAAAAAAAGACTGCAACTTGCAACTGTTTTTAACTTCAGCTCCTGGGGTATGGGGAAAGGAGTCAGACTACTGACAATAGAACTTCCTGGGCTGTTAAGGGGGAAACATGGCCTGAAACCAAGAGCAGCCTAATCAGATGGAACAGAAATGGAACAAGAGAGAATTGAAAGTATCTGTGAGATGAGCCAAGAGGAAGTGTGTTTTTTTTCCAGAACTATGGAAACTTAGATCTAAGGTAGAAAAAACATGCAAAATGATTGAGAAGATTTTACTGTTTTCACTGGTTGAGATGAGGAAAGACTGTGATTTAAAAGAAAAAGGTAAGAAAAGTGCCAGAATAAACAGGAAATCATGAGGAAAATATTGAGAAGGATACAACGGAAGGTAAGATCTTTATGCTGACATCAGAAAAACTAACTTGCCAATAAAGACATTTAATACCTTTTGGAGAGGATGAGGACTTAACACTTAGGAAGACAGAAATCAGACTTTGCAATTCTCTAAAACTAAAATGTCACTAGAATATTTAATTATTAGAACCTGACATGCATAAGTTCCCCCAATGTTCAGGTAATTTTGTCTCTTCACATTTTCAACTGGTTTGATCCTTTAACTTTTCTCCTTTACAACTAACATTCCATAAGGCAATTGGGCAACAAGATCAATATCTCCAATGTCACTGTGACATTTAATTAAGTAAATTCTTGTCTGGCTTATCATGAGAACATTTTGGATTCTCTTTGCCAGAACTTAATTAATTCCCAATTTGTCTAATTTGATTACCTTTGCAACTTCAACTTGCATCTTAATTGTAAGCAGTGATCAGAAGCTAAATACAGCTGACATTGTCATAATCATTGAGATTTGTATAGTTTAGTCTTCTGATTTCCACAATGTGCTTATGGGCTAGGTATTTTTTCTTTTTCTTTTTCCTTTTACATGTGGAATACATTGTGTGATGTAAGATCTGATTTCTATTAAGGCTTGAAGGCTAAACAGATTAGATTGTCACATTGCACTTTTAGTCTGTTATTTTTCTGCTATAATTTTGAGAAACTTTGCTTTATTTTAAGGCTTTCTTTCTGTGGTATAATCACAGTTGCCATGTTATCTTGCCTAGCTACCAGTTACCTTATCTACTCATCTAATCACTTATAATGTACTTTTTTGGAATTTCAGTTTAATTTTTGGTGTGAAGTGCTTGTAAGGTGTTGTGGGGATTTTTCTGTTTGTTTGTTTGCTTGTTTTATTTTTATTTTGCAAGCTACAAATAAAACATAAAGTATACGCCTTCTTAATTATAAATGGTTTTCTTTTTCCCATGAAGAGAGAAAGATACTGTATTTGGTCTCTGCATAGTTTTTTTCAGAAATCAACACAGTAGCTCCTAGTTTAGAAAGAAATACCTAAGTGAGACATTCATATGGAAAATGTGTGTCAGCAGGAAGGCTATGTTTGAGGCCATAGGGCAAATTAATGGGCATTACCCTCAAACTGCTGGGAAAATGAAAAGTTGTGCTGGAGTAGTTTGAGTCAAAAGTTCATAAGGAATCTCAAATATATCTGGACTAGGAAGAAGCTAAAGCTCTCTCCTACAGGGCTAGTAAGCCTTTAAGTTTCTTGAAATGTCACTGATCTTGAAAGCAGTAATGCATTTAGTATTATTTTATTATATTCCATTTCACACAAAAATAAACTTATTGATGTATAATCTATCACATGTTTCCTACTGATACTTCAGCGTAAGATTTGCATCTACAAACAAGAATTTTGAGCTCTTTAGAAAGCTCAATGGTACTTAATGTTGTTAGCAAACTCTGAGTTTGCCAGAGGTCAGAAGTGTGCCATCCAGTGATTGATTTCATATAATAATTTTTAGCATTATTAACTGTTCCAAGTAGGGATTTCAAAATTGGTCTCTATAACCTGTAAATAAATACATTGACCAGAAACTTGTTTGCAAGACATGCAGGGGTCTATTAGTCCAATATGTGCTCCAACTGCCTCAGGTTGTGCAGTGACTCAGGGACAGGGCTTTAAGGGATGAATAATTCAGAGATGGGTTTGCTCACAATCCATTGCCAGTGGCCCCAGCGCAGGGCATGGCTGAGCCCCTCAGCCACGTGTGGGCAGGTGAGAGACCTGGGGAAAACCTGGGCAAGGGAGGGCAAAACGCTATCCGATAGCCGGGGCTGAGCAAGGAGAGAGACAAGGATGAGGTCAGGAGGGTCTCCAGGTCCCCAGCAGGGACGTCTTTTTGGCCTCAGAGAGACCCTGGTGGGGCAGGTGGACATGCCCTGAGGGAATCTGCAGCCCATGGAGAGCCCATGCTGGAGTAAGTTTATATTGAAGGACTGCAGCTCATGGAAATGCCCCAGGCTGGAGCTGATGTGGAGTGTGAGGAGGGAGAAGCAGCAGAGAGGAGCTGTTATGGGCTGACCACAGTCCCCCATTCCTCATCCCCCTGCTCTGCTTGGAGGGTATACTGATGCATTTGTATTAAAACTGGTTTTGCTAATACCTTTGAGGGTATTTGAGGTGCCTAAAGTAACCTAAACCATTCATTCACAACAGAGGGGAAGAGGTAAGGGAGTGACAGATGAAGAAGTGAAAGTAAACCTGGGAAAGTGGGATGGAGTGGGCAAAGGTGATGTGTGAACTTTTGCTTTCATTTCACACTCCTCAAATCTCTTCCATTTGGCAATTATTTAGGTTACTTTTCCCCCTTTGGTGGTGTCAAGGGGAAACCATTGAGATGTCTTTATCTCAACCCATGAGCCTTTTCATTCTTTTTTCACCTGATTTGTTGTAAAGGGGGAGTGAGACAGTGGCTGGGTGGACATCTGGCCATTACTTAAGGTAATCTCACCACGTCTCCCTTCAAGGTACATGTAGATAGCAATTAATTTACCCTTACATTTCCTCATCTTAAAGCCAAACTTTACCTCACCCTTGTGGCCCTCTGCTGGAATCACTCCAGTGCATTATCTCCCTTGTACAGGGGAGTCTGAAATTGGATAGTTTCCAAATGTGGTCTTGTAAGTGCCTGTACTGAACTGGGATATCCATTTGTAGTTAATGCTATATCCCTAAGTTTAAAAGTTATTTTAAACATTTATTTGAAAGTCCTTGGCATCTGAAAGTCCTCTGTCACAGAAAACAAAAGAAAACAGTATAAAGACATGGAATAAGAAGTTAATAATGAAGGTCACAAGTGACCACTGCAATCAGCTAATATAATAGTATAGGGAAAATTCACTTAATTAGACAAATTAATCTTAGACCACACATGAAAAGGTGCTAGAAGCAAGTCTGCAGCAAATTCTTAAGACAGTGTCAGCATAGCATTTCAGAGTGTTACAGTCCTTAATTTAAGGATGCTGGTTAGCTGACACAATAGTATTCTTGGTCATTTCAAGAAAATTTCTAAATGGTGATCAGAGAGATATCAACATTGGTATGCTTTTACTTTGTTAAAGTATTTCCATTTCTTAACCATATTACATCTGCTGGGAAAATAACCAAGACCAACAGCAAAGTGGAAATGTGTATCTCGTAGCAAAAAATACCCCAAAATGAATAGCTCTCCAAAGATTTTAGAGAAAAGGGATTTTATTGTTAACTGCTTGTAGTACTTTCCATACTCACACTAGACTAGTTTCTCCCTGGACCCTTTTCTTATATATTTATATATATGTATATAGAATATAGATGTATTCATATTATATAACTTTATGCATAATAGAAGTTATCCAAGGAAGAAGAGAAAAGGGAGATTTCCTTCTTGGACAGTTAATTATTAGTAACATTTTCTAGTAGTATTATCATTATTTACTCTGTATAGGAGCAGGAAATTTCTCAAAGAGAGAAGTTGTCTTATTCTGTAAGGAAATTAAGTAGATAATTTTTCCATTTTCCAAAATAAAAATGGTTTATTAAAGCTGTATTGTCAATAACTGAAATTTTTTTATACACTTACTAGAAATTATTGCTGTGGATGAAAACTTAGAAATATTTTAAATGTTTATCTTTATTTTCCTCTCTGTCATCTCCTCCTTAGTTATTTGCAGTACATTTCTGGTTTTCAGCTTATTACATCATAACAGTGAACAAATGTCACATTAATTTTGTTACTTAAATGTTTTTAATCCAATTCCTTGCCTCAGACACTTAAAAGTATCTGAAATGCTTACAATTTTTTACATACTTTAGATTTGTCTGAAGCTAGATATACTGAACACTGTAATGCATTTGTTTAGCTAATAAAATACCCCAGTTTGAATTAGAAACCATATCTTAAAATTACCTTTATTTAACATTTTGAGATAACTACATTAGGTATTTAATTTTGGAGCTTCAATGTTGAAAAAAAATACAATATTTCTCCTACTTATTAATGTTCCTTCATCTGCTTTCTGGTAATTACTTTTCAGTTTCAGTAGTTTTTAGTTCTCCAAGGTGTGAGAGGCTGAAATGTTAATGGTTATTGACTCAAACAATTGGCCATTTGCAAAAGCAATGGGTGCTTTGCTGAGGTCAGATTTCACCCCCCCGCCAAAGGGAAGGAGGAGAGCTTTGGATTTGTGGTGGCAAAACCTCTGATCCACATAAGACAGAGGTTGTGAACACCCACCACTGGAGGATGACCACAACAAACTGACCTTTGTTTAGATAAACCAGTTGAGCCCTGTGACTTATTGTGTCCCTGATAACATGTGAGTGATGTCTTAAACAAGCTGTTTTCTGGCCAGATAAGGGAAAAGGTCAATAAGGAGCAGATCCTGCAGAGGAGATGTGATGGCTTCTATCATGGCAATTCCCTCTGATAAGGCACAATATGAGAAGCAGTGCCAAACAGAGATCATGTCATTAGAAGGGGCCATAAACCATCAAACATGCCCAAAGCATGCCCAGACTCATTTCTGGGGTCTTCCCTCAGAGGACTGTGCATGATCCACAGTGTTACATCAGACACTGTAAAACTACCCCCAGGGAAGGTACCTGGGCATCCCCACCCGAACCTGAACATTTATTAACCCACTGAACTTTGTGATTCATAGGCTTCCCCCACACCAGACAGATCAAGACTGTGATCATTGCTTTGATGAATGGACATCTAATTTGCAACAAGTAGGTCTTATTGCTGGATCCACGGGTGGTGATTTCTTTCCTCTCCATTATCTACTCTTATCCTTTCTTTATCTCTTTCTTTTCCTTATATATTTTTGTTATACTTTTATATTGTTATATTTGTATTGATAATAAAAAAAAGGTTACATACCTCCTTTTCATTGCAACCAAATTGCTCTAAAATAAATATGCCACAAACACATATAGTACCATTTCACTCTAATCTACCCCAAGGGATTTATTACAAGAACACCAGTTACCCCATCTTCAGGGGCAGGTCATAACACAAAGATGGGGCTTTTTCCTCCTCTCTAGTGGCATTCAACTCGTATATTCCTCTGAAGGAGGGCCTTTACTTGTCCAGCAGTTGCAGTGGACATGCAACTATGTGGCATTGTGATGAAACGAGAACCAGAGTCTTGAGATCTGTTTTCTGAACCTTTTATTTGCCTCAACAAAGTTGAATCTTTACTTAAACAAGTTCCATTATTCCAGATTATATTTCAATAAAATAGTGCAAAGGATCAAAAGTTCTTGGGTATCTCTGAGTGTTTTCATTCAGCAAAGAGATACAGGGAGGTCTGCCTCAGATCCATGCATAACATGGGATGCCATTGAGGGTCCCTTAATCTGTGCCTATGCATCACCAAGATTATTGTGCTATATAGCCATAACACTTGGGACTGTGAATTCTAAAAGAAATTTCAGTTTTCTGTTTGAATTCGCGATAAACTATATTCATCATTAGAAAAATGGCATTAGAATGCCTGATTGAAGGGACTTGAATACTTGCTGAGTGGAGTGAAAGTGGTTAGATGATTTTCTTCCCATGTTCATAGTATATATCCTCCAAGTATATATCTTGCAAGTTTCATCCAGGGCAGATTTCCACTCATTTTCTTTTCCTGTCACAAGAAAATTAACTTATTTTTAAATTTTTTTTCATGTTCTGTTACCCATTTTGATAACTCTTCTGGTTTTGATTTTTACTTTCTGATTAGCTATTGCTTGACTTTATCTTCTATATGAAGCAAAAAACCTCATCTATGGGACACTTTGCATTTGTACTTATTGCTTTGGATTTTTTTTTAATTTTTTTTTTTTTCTGAAATTAGAATGAATCTTAGTTACTGGAGATATAGTGACAAAGATTTTGAAAACATGCTCAGCAAAAATGTTTAAAAACTAAAAATCTGGGCTTTATTTACAGAAAATATAATCAAACAGCTTGGAAGAATGGAAAAGTCATGTTCTTGGCACGGCATTTTCTCTTCCTAGGCCCTTATAGATGACTCAGTACTTTTGCAATAATTTTACTATTACTGTGACCTTGCATTTTTCTTATTAGCTGACTGTGTAAAGTTTATGTAATTATTTGATAAAATTATGTGTAAGAGGAATATCTTCAATTTCTGAAAAATGTACATATGTGATAGGTGATTATATTGTTTGGCATACTGAATAGGCATTTCAGTTGAGCTGTGTAAACCACTGCAGATATAAAATGCAAGGTATCATTCTTGCAATTAGTTGCTTTGGAAAAGAAGAGACTGTCGCTGGCCGCTTGACCGCCTGGCTGGTCAATGGGCGACAGTGTCCTCGAGTGCCTGGACAGCGGCTCACACTGCACAGGCGTGTGCAGCGGCAAGGCAGCGCCTTTAGCCCTTGCGGGACAGCTCTGAGGAAAGTTGTTAAATCCAAAGCCCAGGCTGGGGCTGGCAGCAGCTGGTGGCTTGATAGCGACGCAGAGGCGGCGAAGGAATGAAGGAGGACTCGTTCGTGGTGCAAATCCCTGATTTTATTCCCTGCCCTGGAGGGGGCAGGAGAACTCGCTGCAAGGACGGGAGCCACAAAACAAGCCCCGAAATGGCCGTTGCAAGGGGTTATAAGGGGGGAAGAAGGGGCGAGGAGAAAGGGAATGGACAGATGGGGTACATGAAGGGGAGTGACAGCAACCAATAACCATATTACAGAGGAGGGACATATTTAAACAAACCAATGGGAAGAACCGAAATACAGAACATTCCAGTTACATATGAATATTAAATCAACTGTATGAATATTTAAATAACTCGTGAGGGAAGAGGGGAGGGGACGGTGCCTTGATGGATAGCAACCCATGGCGGGAAACCGCCCCAACCTGCCTACCTCTCAGGACTCACTGTCCCAAGAGGTATCATCCGCCCAATCTACCTGATCATTAACCCACATGGAAAAGGCAGGCTGGGCAGCAGTCTCGCACGCCATGGGTGGCCCAGCCGGTGGCTCCGCCACCGGCTGGGTGACCGCCACAAGAGACAAACGCCAATATAACTGCAATGTTTCTTGAAATAATTTCCTCCAAAGTAATTGTATATATAATTTTTATGTAATGCACTGTATAAAAGTGTACTTGTTAAACGGCATTACTTAATTTAACTTCCAAATTCACAAGGTAGAAGACAATTAAACACTTTTACAACACTTTTCCAAGATAAGTTAGGCAAGTTATTAACGTCTCTCTGTAGCCCCCTAACTTAAGGCAGAAGCAAGTTAATTAATTCATTTTTTATGATACTTAATACTGAAATTCATTGTAATTTTCGTTAATGAAGAAATCACAAATTTCTAGGAAGAGTAGTTCCACTAAATGAAGAAAGTCTGGCACCAAAAGAAGATGGAATGAAAATTTATGCTGGTTTTGGCTGGGGCAACCAAGGTTGATAATAAGTAAATACTTATGTTACTGCTGAGCAGGGCTTACATAGAGCTAAGGCCTTTACTGCCTTTTGTATTGCCAAAGTGGCAAGTTCTTGAATATCTTCAGTGAGGAACTGTCCACAGCCTCTCTGGACAGTCTGTTCCAGTGCTCCATCACCTGCACAGCAAAGAAGTTCTTTCTCATGTTCAGGTGGAATTTCAACAGAACAGAATGAAAAAAAAGCTTACTGTCTTAGTGGAAAAGTTACTGTTTCTACAGATGGGGACTTGATGACTCTTGATCAATTATGCCCCACAAAAAATTTTGCATTCAGCTAAGTTAAAACACGTTTTGCCTTCGGGAGAGGTGAAATATACTTTTGATCTTTTAAAATAATGTAACCAAGGTTCAAATATCATCTTTCTCTCATTACACATGACCATTAGTGCCACTTTAAAATCAACCTGTCTACCTTGGATGGTAACCTGACACTATGCAGTACAAATCCAGGAAATGGTTAGTGACAAGTAACGGCTGGTGATTCATACCAGTGTCCTAACCTCTCGAGATTTTATTTAATTATTATATTACTATTGTATATTTAACAAAAATTCAACTTGAAAAATAAATTGGCATAATACCCTTATCAGTTTGAAGATGTCTCCTGGGCAGCAGAAATTTTTTCAGTCATTACTGAATAGATACCCTAATACTGTCTCCTGCCAATTGTGTTTTGTAAATTTCATTCCTTTTCCCCCCAGACAAAATGCTGTATTAATTTCTGAAATGAATTTTCTTTGAAATTAAGGAATCAAATTGACAAACAATATATGTGTCATCTCCCTATTTCATTGCAGTTGTTGTAACAGCATTAAAGCTTTTCATAACTAATGGCTCAATCTACTAAAGTAGACTGAGATAAATAATCAAGATCTCTTAACTTGTTAATGTTCTGTAAATAAAGCATCTGGCAAGGGAAAGAATAGAGTTCTTTATTTTTGTCATTATTCTCTTTGGAAATTAACCTCAGAACTCAAATAAAATAAGATGTTCATGGGCCAAGAATGACATATTAGTGGGAGAACTTGGTTACAGAGAGCCAATAAACTGGAGACCTTCTAGATGTTGCACTGACATAAACAATAGAAATAAGAAAATATATTTATGAGACTCAAGTAAATAAAAAATTATTTTTTCTAATAGTTCTCTGAGTTACGGGAAGACTTATGAGTCTGTAGGAGGCTAATTTCCAGTGCATTTATTTCTTCTTGTTGGCTGACTTTTTAAGCTAAATTGTACTAAAGATTTAATGTGCACTCACCCTTCATTAGATACCAGAAAATGCTCATTCAGGAGAAATGATGCAAATGTCATATGGCCAAGAAAAATCTTGGTCAGCATATCTCACGACACAATCCCAGTCATCCACTCCCACTGTCAGTGGCTGCTGGGTCCCTCACTCTGCCTTTATTTCTTTGGTGCAATTGAGTCTAATATGTTACCATGGTATAAAAATGTTTAGTATGAATCATCTTTTGCCTAATCTGTCTATCTCTAACTCCTATAGGGATTTATTTGTTTATTTTAATCTGACATGCAAATCATACAGCTTCCTATTCCTCTATCCCAAAATCTGCTGACATTCATAGGGAGGGTTTATTATATGTGCAGTAGTATTTTTCTACATGAACTACAATAGCTTGTATGTGTATGTATGTCATGTATATAACCATCTTACTTTACACATACATTTTTTAATATATCAAATAGAATCTGTGTAAGAGTTTGTGCATTATTGTGATTTATTGTGTAAACTGACAAAATTATATATAGGACAAAATATGATGAGTTCATACATATCTAATGACTCAAAACCAGTAGAAAATACCTTGGAAAACAATGGCAAATCACCTCTGAACAATGTGAGACAATTGTATATGCAGCTAGTCATGCACTCTTTGATTAAAAAGCATAGTTTATTCAGAAACTATTTTACCCTCTGCCTAGGGCAAAATAGCATTTTCCTATTTGATGACCTTGTTAATCACCCACAAAGTTTACTTTAATTGAAAGTATATTTTCTGTGTTTGAAAATCTGTGAGTCTATATCTCAAGATGACAGTGCATTTCTATATGCAGTGTAGTGTGCTGTGCACTTATCTTCAGTTCCTTAAAGCATCCTGGCTCAGTTCAGTTTTTTATTCTAGAAATTAATTATTGCTGCATAGATAATCATGTTGAAATTTTTTTTTTTTTTTTTTTTTTTGAATTCCACACCTTTTCAGTTAACTGGCAACAGAGGGATAAGAACAAAACTTAATAAGAGTTTAAAAAGATTCATGGTCACTCACATACAATTTCTTCCTTTTCCAATGTTGACAGAAAAAACTCCACACTGGGTTACAGAAAAATGTCACAACTATAATAGTTTAACCAAAATAATTTTATAAGTTCTTTTACCATTCAGAAATCCTCTTGATTTTGATCCATGTGGAAAAGCAACAGCAGCTAAAATTAGAAACTCCATGATGTTGTCCTGAATGGTTTCTTCACTCAAACACAAGAGTTAAGTTTGTATTCCCTGGTTACTAATAGATTTGCTTATGCTTTGCTCAAGAGAACCTGAATGATTTCTGAAAAGCTGGTTAAACTAAAACGGCTTTATTTTTTCAAATTCATTACATGACTCATATTTCCCTAAATTTAAGCTGAATTTTGACCCTCCCATCTTTTAACAAATACTTCTACTGTAATGTAGTTTCACTCTTTATCCCTATTTTCTATTGTTTCCCATAGGAAAATAAAAATCCAATAGTAATTATGAAGTAGAAACTGAATGATGGTTCATCAGAAATTAACTAGTTCATGGAATAGAGTTGCTCATAGTCAAGGTAAGTAGATACTGAAATACCCTTTTTATAAGGATTAGTTTGAAGCTGGTTTTGTGAACCTCTGTTCAAAGACAAAGAATGTTAAATGATTTACAGCTTGAAAATAAAGTTAAATGCAAATTTTGGAGGTTAAAAATAAAGTATTTTGAAATTAAATCATAGTACATAAATTACTGCTTAAATGAAGTACAGTTTAATTTTGCTTTCCATCACAGCATGTTCAAGCTTGCTTTCTAAATGCTTCCATTCAAAGTAAATGGGTTTATTTTTTAAAATATTCCACACTAGAGATGCACAAAAAATTTAACAATGAGGCAAAGCAGATATGGCTATTCACTTAAGTGTATGTCCACAGCATGTCTGAAGGAAAGTCAGTAGGTACATGACAGAGATTACTACAAGGCTAACTCCGTGGCAGTACCTGTCATCTTTTAACACAGCACAATGTTCTTGCTTCTCTCAGTTGTTATTTTCTCAGAATCTGAAGGGACATTTCTAATTTATATCTTGAAAATAAAAAATATTTATTCTAAAAGTACTGAAACTTCAGAATATGACTGTAATCTAAGAGTGTTGCTTTTGATATTCTGAGTATTTTGATAAGATTAATTTCTCTTTCTTATTTCTGCAACATTTTAAAGTGAGGAAAAAAAGATTTAAATCCAAAATGTCTTTGAAATATAGCATGCTGTTATAAAATAACATAATTGTATCTTTCCTGTATGGTGTGAAGGTTAAGGCATATTATGTTCACCAGAAAACATGACCTTTTGTTAGCTTGATCCAGAAAGACTGTCATTTTGGGGAAAGCAGCATGTCTTTAATGAACACAACAGCTGTCTTACTTTAGTTTTGTTTTTGTCTTTTTGGTGATCCATAGAAGGTTCTTCTAATCCTAACTTTGCAGTGACCTCAACCCTGTAGGCTAGAATGTTTTAGGTTATTTTTTTTTTTTTTCCTTTTGGCCAGTATTTTCTACCTAAATGTTTCTTGTCATAGTGAAACTTTAAGTGTTCCTCTCCTATGCACTGTTTCCATATCTGTCTGTCTAGCTTCTCACTGTCGAGTAAAAGAATATTCCAGAAACATTCCTGGGTTCTAGGAAAAATCTTTTGACGCTTCACGGGGAATGGCGACCTTCAAAATTTGTCAAATTTACTGCAAGACTTTGAATTGTTCTTCTGGATCCAAATAAAACAAATATTCCCAAATTTTCTTATAAAAATATAATGTGTTTTAATACCCTTTGCAGAAAGCATGAAAACAATTATTGTTTATTGCCATTATTGTTAGCACCCACTTGCTTTCTAATATCATGGTATGACCATTAGTACGATACTTCTTACAGTTCTAGGGAAAGCCAATGAATATAAATTAAATAAATACAATTATTATTTGATTGTTCCTACTGAAGTTATTTAATGTTCTTTAATGACAACTGAGACATTATTTGCCAATCTATATCTCACCAGTATGTAGCAGCTGGTAACAGAATTTTAATTGGTCAAAGTCTAGACTTACACATTTAGTAAAAAAACACAGTATCATATATGCTTCAATAAAAATTAGCCAGCATTGCATAAGTTTCAGTGGAAAAAAAACATTGCCATCTGAGAATTAAATGATTAATTATGCAGAAGAAATGCAAGGAAACTCTAAGTTTTGCATGAGTAATTTGCAAATTGAAAGTGAAATATATTCATTCTGTATCTCCATCATAGTGAGGAACACAAATAAGTGATTGGCCAAAATTCACAAAAGGCATTTATGATATAAATGGAATAGAGGTTATTATCTCTAGAACTTGACATGTGTAGTTACTGTTAGATTAGATGGCATTTATAGTTCATAAGCTGTTGTACAATACTTATAAAAGGGATTTTCTGCAGTTACCAGCTTCTTCCTAGTACTCATTAATAGTGAGTTCTGTCCTATGCATCATCTTACAGCTTTCACAGTTTAGTGTTAAATATTACATTTTTTGATTCATGT
Organism: Orthonyx spaldingii; assembly: GCA_013397795.1. Lineage (NCBI taxonomy): Eukaryota > Metazoa > Chordata > Aves > Passeriformes > Orthonychidae > Orthonyx > Orthonyx spaldingii. The sequence continues at coordinate 43,297 of VZTJ01002367.1, read as the reverse complement.
AAATTATGTGAGTTTTTCAAAAATTCAGGAGTGTTCTTTTCTTCATGATGAAACCTAGGAGGCTGTCATGGTATTCTCTCTGAGTGCACTGTGCATTGTATTTTCTACACAATTTACCTGTCCTGAGACCTCAGATACATAAGAGACTTTTTAAACACTTTTTTGCTAGCTGTTTTTACTTAAAAACTAAACAAGGACAATATTAACTTAAAAATGTTAAACAATGATAGTCTGGTTTTCAGGGTTCTGTTCTTTTGTCTGCATCTCTTAATTATTAATTCTGCATACAGCATTTATGACAAACTAAATATTAAAAATTATTTTCTACGTCCAAAAAAGCTGTGCAAATAGTTTCCCGTAGGCCTTCATTATACCCTTTAACTTCATGTTATACTGCACAGAGGCATAATTAAAAAATGTCAGAGTTGGAACTCTTGAATACTCACTTTTTGGGGATCAAAATGTAGCACAATAAATGACCTAACAAGAGAGCATACCCAGGCTTCTTGTCTGATGTTCAGTTTGAAGATAAGCTATAAAAGCGTGCTGGATCATTTGGGGTCACTTTGATTGAGTTTCTTTTTTTGTTACTTTGTTTAGTTCGGGTTTGATTTTTTTCCTTTTGTAACGCTCTTGTCCTGAGGTTAGAATATTATGGTCTTTTAGAAAGCTGTATGGGAAATTCATTTTGTGCTGTGTCATGACATTTTTGAACAAAAAGAGAAAGTATTAAATGACTGAATGGTCAATCATTATTTAGAGGTTTATTTTATTATTATGTTACTATGTTACTAAAGGCCATATTTCCCTAAAATGATGAAGGGTCAGAGTTTGAAGGTAAATTACTTTCCTGTAATTTTTAGGTCACTTCCTGTCTCCCACATAAAAATATCTTGTTACAGAGGAATATGTTTCTAGAATGGTATCTATTTAATTTTATCCAGTATATTCCCTTTATGTATCAGTATAGTTTTCAGAAGATAAGAATGAAACAGTTGGTAATATCATTGTGGTAACAAATCTGTGTATAATCCTTCATACCTGTTTTAAATTTACAATTGGAGTAATATAAATGGAACAATTTCTGAATTTCAAGTAGTGAAGAAAATCATATCTGCTGCTATTAAAATATCTAACAAAATAAAATAATAACACTTGAATTTTTGTTTATGCCAGGAAGCGTGCAATATTACAGAAAAAACCATAAAGCTACACACAAAAGTCATATCCAGTGACTTCTAAGTATTGGTTTAACTATGTTTCATTATACTATTTGCAAGAATTTTCCCTTGCTTTATTTTGACTAAGCCATGAAAACCAACAACAAAGCAACACACTTTATGTATTAACTTTCATTTGATTTTGGGTCAATCAAATGTGATTGATTGATTGATGGATTGATGGATTGATTGATTGATTTTAAACTCATCTGACTTCATAGGCAGTTTTCTGTGTTTGTTCATCCATTTTTATTTAGGCATCAGATGCTATGCTGTCACCTAAGCAAATCTCCTTTCCATTTCTGTTGAGTCTGTCAACAAGGTTGCTACTCTAATGAGTACCAATGGCGATTTTTATGTGTGCATATTTATGATGTGAGTACTTATTCACTGGGCAGTTGTCCAAGCAATAAAGGAAATTCTATTTAAACCACTAGCTGGACATTAAATGATGATGACTTCTTATGTTAACTACAGACTAAATTTTAGTATAAGGCACGCGCATAGTCATATCTTTGATTATGTATGTATTTGCCTACTCTGGAAACACCCGTTTCTAAAAGGAGACTTGCCTGTAGCTATCACATGATTTTGAACTGCAATTTAGTATGTTGCTATTTGGCTAAAACTTTCCTTTTGACAATTAACATCTCTTTTTCAGAAAACTTAATGATGATAGTTCACAATGTACATGCTGATATTTCTGCAGGGTTCCGGAAAGCACAGACTGACTTGAAAATAAGACATTCTTTAGGTGACACTTCAGTAGGATTCTTTTCTCAATACAGAAAGATCAGATTTCAAGGTTTAAGGAGGAACAACTGTGTCATCCAAACATGGATAGGAATATTTGTTGACTTCAGGTAACTTGCCCCTGGTGTTAGAGTTGAGCACTGTGCACTCTGAAGTCTTTCCTGTCAGATGAGGACAGTCATTATTCTGCAGTCTGTGAGTTCTGTGTCTGTTTTGCACTCCACTGACATATTAAGAGCATAAATTCTAATCTAGGGTGCTGTTTAAGACCTAAATCCCCATAAGTCTCCTGACTGGTATGTCTCTGGTATTATATTAGGAATAGGAAAGCTGATGATTTTACTAAATTTTCCAGAAAAAAATCCCAAGAAACTAAACCACATGAATACACAGGTTAGAAAACAAGCAGTTCTACTCACAGGTATTGATGATGATTTTGTCAACTACAATGAGTTATTTGACCTTGTATTTTTAATCCTTCCTCAGAGAAAGATATTGCTATTCCTGTAGCAAAGGCAAGAGAGTTTAAGATGAGAAAGTTAGGCATACTAATGGGAGGGGTAGAAAAAAAAAAACATGCCATGTGTCATGTGCTACAACTCCATTGTTTAGACACAGATGCAGTTTCAGTCAATTATCAGCTTCTTGTTTGTTTGTTTCAAAGAAATCCTTCTATTTTATGGGAGCCTGTTTTCGATCTTTTTCCCCTTAATTCAATGCAAAACATACAGATAAGAAATTCAATTTTGTGATTGGGAATTCAGGGTATACTCTGATGTTAAGAAAAGGTGCTAACATTTGTTACTTCAGTGCCTTGTTCCTTTGCTACAAGAATAATGACTGCCTTCTGCTGCTTAGTACACAGCTTTTAACATCCACCTATACAAGTTATAATTTTTTTGTTTTACAAAGGCACCTTAATTTTTCCTCACCTTTTTCTTTCCTTTACTTCTAGTCTAAAATATATCAGTAACACTGAAGCTCTGTTCTTATGTCTGGGTATTGAACTATGTCTCCGTCAGTTTATATACACAAAGTATTTTATATGCATAGATAAGTTGTTGTTTTGTGTGTGATGGCCCTAAAAAAATCTTGCATGAAACAGCTGTAACCAGAATCTGGAAGTATTTCATTTGCATGGTTTTAATCTGATTTGCTTTTCAGGAAAGATCCTAGGTTCTGTCTTATCATTTTTGTAGTATTTAAATGCATGTATTTTAAGCATGTGAACTGAAACTCCTGGTTTTCGCTCTGAGTTTCAGTACTGAGTAAGAAATTATAGAGGTCTCCCTCTATCTATTCTCAAAGGTGGACTGGATTTTTATTTGGATTATCTGGAACAGAAATAAATATTGTCTGAATTATTTGAAAGACCCCCAGACTGATATTCAATAGGTGACTTATCATTACTGTTATTTTTGGTAGGATGTGAAACATTCAATGCCACATCACTTTTCTGTTGTTAGACAACTTCCCTCTCTCTAACTAATGAGTTCATCCTTGTCCAATTATAGATACCAGAGACTGAGTATGTTTAGGCTTGCTAATCAAGAATCATAAAATCATAGAATATTTTAGGTTGGAAGGGACCTCACATATCAGCTCATTCCAACTCCCCGTCATGGACAGGGACACCTTTCACTAGACCAGGTTGAAAAGAGTTCTATCCAATCTGGCAACGTACACTTTCAGGGATGGATCATCCATATGCTCTCTGAACAACATGTTCCAGTGCATCATCATCCTCACAGTAGAGAATTTTTTCTTAATATCCAATGTAAACCTGTCCTCAAACAATTTAAAGCCATTCCCCCTTGTCCTGTCACTACATGGTCTTGTGAATAGAATCTGTAAAAGAACAGATATCTGAATCAGTTCTAATAAGAAAATAAAAAATATTCTACAACATCTGCTGTCACATAGTTTTATATTCTCAGTCAGAACACAAATTCTCATCCATTCCCTACTAAAAGCTCTACTAAGGAGGTGTTTAAAGACGGAGTACAAGCTCATGGCTAATTCCTGTAGGAGAATCTATAGGTGAAAACTTAGAAGGAATAGGAAAGACTGCTAATGGGACTTCCAGATCTGCTGATTGCAGCTGGATTTGATAACTGCTGATCATCTAAGACCTGCTAGAAAAGAACTGGGGGGAATTGAAAGAATTGGGATTTTTGGTTTGTTGGGGATTTTTATGTTTTTTCTTTGTCTGACTTGTGCCCTTTATATGTCATTCTCTATGAGATAGGTTCTGTGGAAGAAAATATTTCCTCAGGTGTACATTGGAAGCATGACTCATAACAAGGACAGCATAAGAAATAACAGGTCCTTTATTTCATTTCTTATTTCACTTCTTATCTGCTAGACTAACTTGAAGGTGTACCTCTTGACAAGTGGAGGATAGCACAAGAGTAGCACTTTCCATAATCTGTTAAAGCTGAAAAGAGTCAATGTGGACCCTGCTAATTGCATATGAACTGTTCAATGAATAAGGAGATTAAAATGTCCCTAAGTTTCTGAATTCAAATGTAATATAGCTACAACATTATACACATGTTGAAATGTAGCATTTCTTTGTATTTTTGTCTTTTTTACTGAGCAGGGTTATGATTTACTGTTTGCTTTTGTCTATAAATATAACTCCTGGTATTATTTAGACTGCAAATGTATGCTTAATTTGATTTTGGTCTCTGTGGAAATATAGTTTATTTCAATTCTGAACAATTGATCTAAAGATAGTTAGCAGTTTAGCTGTTCTTAACATATACCACCACAGTTGCCAAATGCAAAATTGATACATTTAATCTGTGTTCTTCCAGAAATGTTATCAAGACAAGAAGAATTTCTTGTGTATTTGTTAATTTATTTGCAATTGTATTTACACGCACATTCTTATTTAACTATAATGGAATGACACTAAACTTCCTTATAAACCTGCAGAGAGAGATTTATGTGTAACAGCATTGGTATATGATATTAAATCAAAACTATGCATCTAAAGCAAACATATCAATAAGCCCAATGTATAAAAAATATAATTTACTTAGGAATGCAGATAGACATATTAATTTTAGATGGGAATCAAACAATAAGTTTTTGTAATTGTTTTTAACATTTCTGGTGCAGTTGTCACTGAATGAAAACTAAGAAATGGAAAGATCAAGGAAAGGAGAGATCTGGCAACCTTCACATAACTATTACTGAGGACATCTTGCAGTGCAGTGGGTTTTTTAATTCTATAATGTCTCATATCTGCAAATTAACTTTAACAAGGCTTGAACCAGTACTAACAAAAAATAATGAACAACTGGCTGACTTGAAAAGGGGAAACTCACAGAGTAATTCTAGTGAAGTCAAGTAAATGTATCTTTTTTTCATATTTGTCTTCATAGTATTATACAGACATAATTTTTGTCCAAATCAGACTATATCTGTTCTATCAAAAGGCTTCTGCTTGCTTGTATTAATACAGCATTATTTTACAAAAGTCCTCTGTCTGTTCTAACTGCTAAACAAATGATAGGCTATTTGGAGAATTCTACCAATGATCCATAAAGGTTTGTCTCTATGGTAGTTATAATATTTTTTTCCATAACTATTAAGCAAACCATAGACAAGTTTTTTATACAATATAGATTTTTTTTTACATCCATCTTAGTACTTTAATCTTTTCTGTGTGCAGACTTCTGTATGAATTATGTTCCATTTATAAATGGCACATAATTCCAGGTCTGTGGATGTTTTTCAGATAACTATAAACTTTTTTAGTTCATTGTACTAAAATTCACTTGTAGCATCAGAACATCTGCACTCTAAGATAGAGGAATAGGAGGGCAGATGCTTTCTAAAAGCAAAAGAGTTTTAGCAGATACCAGGATGTGCACACTCTGGAATAACTGCAATGAATGAAAGACTGGATGTCTGATTCTTTGGAGCCAGCTACTTAACTTCATCTTTCAAAAATTGCAAAAAATCCATGTGTTTTGGTTAAAATCAGATGCCAGAAACCCAAAGAAGTCAAACAACTTTTTTGGGGTTTTTTCTATCACAATAGATCAAAGGGGATTTGTAACAGAAGTCAAGGCATTGTAAGATTGCTGAGACTGCATGGAGGGTTAAAGGAAATGGTGATATTGTCACAGTGGCAGCTGGTATGAACACTACTGAATGGAACAGAGAGGTGATGCTACTTTTAGAAGAGTAATAGGATACTGCTGTGTTGGATATTTCTTGTCCTTAATGCGTGCACGGTGAAATATTTTGCTCCTCCTTCATTTCAATCAATATGTTCCTTCACAGTACTTAGACATGGGATCCTCTCCTCTATTACCATCACCTTTCTCTACTATTTATCATTATTCTTTTATGGTTCTAAGAGACCTCTGGAGGTTGTCTTGTCAAACCCAGCCCTGCTCATGAAAGGCCATCTAGAGCTGGTTGCCCAGGACCATGATTAGACGACTTTTGAATATATGCAAGGATGGAGACTCCACAACCATCTAGACAATGTGTGCCAGTGCTCAGTCACCTGCACAGGAAAAAAGTGTTTCCTGATTGTTCAGAGGAACCTCTTGCTTTTTGGTTTGTGATTTGCAGAAAGTGCGTGTTGCTGGCTCATGTTCAGCCTTGTGTCCAGCAGATCTATCACATCCTTTCCTCCCAAGCTGCTTTCCAGTTGGTCAGCTCCCAGCACATATTGGTGTGTGGGGTTGTTCCTCCCCAGATGCAGGACTTTGCACTTCACCTTGTTGAACTTCATGAGGTACCCATTAGCCATTTCTCCAGCCTGTTGAGGTCCCTCTGGATGGCAGCATGGCCCATCAGCCACTCCTCCCAATTTGGTGGCAGCAGCAAACTGTCTGAGGGTAAACTCTGCCCTATCATCCAGATCATTAATGAAAATGTTCAACAGTATTGTCCATGATACTCATCCTTGGGATATACCGCTAACAAGTGGCCTCCAACTAGACTCCATACCTAAGTACCTAGTACATTCATGGGCACTTCATGAATAAATAATCAACATTACTGATGTGCATGTAGTCATTGTAGAAGAATACAGCTAAGAGTTTAGATTCAAACTTACAGAACTTAGGGAAATATTAAAATTATTTGCTTATCTGGCAGCTAACATGTGGTACAAAATAATCATGATATTTTGCCAGATTACTGTCTTAAAGGCACATATTTTCTTTTTTAAAAATCCTGCTTCATTGTGATTATTCAATGTAGTTTATGACTTTGTTTGGGGAATGCTTTTCAAATCCTGATTTTTTTACACATTTTTTAGGGACTTCTGCAGTTCCTTACGGTATAATGCTTTCCAAACATTAGCTTGTTCTCTTATTAAGTGTCTGATGTGGGGCCATGACACTTAACCTTTTCCAAAAAACAGAATTTAAGACATAGAGAGAGACCATGCTCAGAAGTACTGGCTGACTTAGTGATAAGATACAAAGAATCAGACTTCATTTTTACAATTTTTCCTGTTACTATAGCACATGAAACTGAGTACTCAGCACTTCTTTATATCAGACCTAGCACTTCAATCAGAAACTTGGAAATAATAAGACATAACAGGAAAGCAATCATGAAAGACATCTAGTTCAAGTAACATGTTCAGTATCAAACAGGTGTAAGTGGCAGAGGATTAGATATGGTCTCATTCAAAGAAGAATGTTGTCATTGTGAAAACTTCTATTTTCCCCTCCATTCAGCTCCATTCCCTACAATTTTTCTAGCCACCATAAAAGACAATATTTTCTAGACAACTGTTGCCAGGCTGCAACTTACCCAAAAAACAGTCCATATGGTGTATCAAGAACGGGTACTTTTGGGATTGTGTGAAGGGAGATGGAAAATAATTACAATATATGTAATTATTGATATATATAAATTGATTTCGTTTCATATATGCACTACAATATTTTAGTTTAGTTTAGTTTTCTTTATTTATAACAAACAATTCTAGCCTTTGTTAACTTTGGAGCACTTTGAGTTTTATTGTTAGGTTTTTGTGTACAATTTTACAGAGATAAAAAATATATCAAATGTGGAATAAAACCTTGGAGAAATAGGATCACCAGGTTCCATGCAGATCATTGCTAGGTTTGGAGTCTTTACAAGCGCGACACTGATCAATATATTGTGATCTTATGAAGCTACAAATGTGCTGTTATGCTCCATGGGGGCCAACACTGAGTGGACAGAAACCAGTAGGTAGGAAGATATTTGCCAGTAGCATTGCTTAGGAGAATGGGGCCTAATTCCAGATACTTCTTTCTCATCTTTCTTATACCTTTTCATCTTCCTAAAAATGCAACTGTTGGCTTATGGGATCTCTGCCAATATTGTAACCAGAAATGAAAAGAAAGGAAAGCATCTCCACTGTAGTGTGATATTAGATATACAATTTCAGAGGATAAAACTGTTTACCTTGAAAACAGAGATGGCAAAAAGCAACTTCACAGTTCCTGGTAAGGTCTCTACCTCTCTGACTTCATCTCATGCTTTTTTTTTTTTTTTTTCAAATGCCC
>VZTJ01002367.1:7338-23163 GCA_013397795.1 Orthonyx spaldingii | reverse complement strand
AAAAAAAAAAAAAAATCATAATGCCCTGGCACTAAAAAATTACTTCCTGGACAAGTTTAGAAGCTATTTAGTTATCATTATACTGGATTAAAACTGGACTATTAAGAGGAAAATAAAATAAAACAAAGTGACATCATAATAGCATGATGACAGAAAAAAGAATAAATTAATCAATTCTATCTAAGTAAACAGAATTAATCTCAATGATTCTAATGTTTAATCAAGCACTGGATTCTCAAGGGTAATCCGTTAGTGCATTAAAATATATGAGCTAAAATGAAGTGATGTGCAGAAAAAATGTTTGGAGGTAGCTTAATATGTTTCTATACAATCAGAAATAGTGGTGATGAAGATCAGGACAATACTGACACAAATGTATTTATTTTATAATCTTAATATTTTTCTTTAAAGGAAAAAGTTATAGTGACTTGAAATTTGCTGTGGCATTAGTAGTTTTATTTTCTGAGATGCTTGATTTCTTTCTGGTTGGAGGCTATGAACCATTATTTAGTAGTTGCTCTTCTGGAAGTTTAATAGATAAATGTGCTACATGAAATAATTGTCAGTGAAGTGATTATGGTTTGAATTTTTTTGTCCTCCATGGGGCTATGGGGTTTTGGTTTGGTTTGGTTTTATGCAGTCAGTCCACTCCAAGCTGTTCATGTCATATAGTAATACTCTTCATAAGGGATGAGGTTTTGCTGTGGGAATAGAAAAGCATTCATTTGACAATATGATACCCTACAAGCTAGAAAGAGAGTTTCTTCAGTTTTCACATTATATACCATACAGCTTTTTTAAGAGCTCACTAAATTTGAGATAATTTTTATTTTTAAAATTTCAATTGGGAGTCAAACTTGAGTGGAGTAAAGGAATAATTAATAAAGCATAAGTTGTTGAAGTGTCATGAATTTCCTTAGGGGAAACTATACATCATTGATGGTTTTGGAGTTACTTTTTCTTGTGTCTGTTCAGTTTTTATTAATATACGGGATTTTTACTTCCCTGTCCTATAGCAAAAATATATGATTTTAAATGTCCACAACTTGTTCATTGCAGTTTGTAGGAAACTTAAGCTTTAGTATAACAATTTTTTTTGCCATTAACTCTATGGTAAGTCTCTGCTTTTCAGTAGTTTGTCAAAGTAAGCAGAATGATATTCATAACTTGCTAACCAAATTGAAAGTCAAATATTGAAGACATTTCTTGTGCAATTCCCTGAAAAGTTTGTTCTTTTTCAGATGGGAACCTTAGGAATGCAGATATTTTTAATCTTTTGGTGCCATCTCGTGGCAAGAGGATAATTATGTGAACAAAGAGGCAGTATTTTCTAGCACATATTTTCTAAGCTTACCAACAATATATCTTGATGTGGTGATAGATATATATGTATGAATTTTAATAGTGACTGTAAAATAACAAACCAATTCATGAGTAGGATAAAACTATCTTTGGTTTTTGCGTTTTTCCTTTGTAAGACCCGATAAGTATTGATTTGAGAAATCTCACAAAAATTGACTGTCATTACCACATAGAAATAGATTTTTAGTCTGCTACATTAGATCTCTGTAGCATACTTAACTGGTTCAAGGCAATTGTCAATATATTTTTATTGTAGTACTGCATTATATCTCTGTAGAATACTTTAATACTCAGCTAGCTCAAGGCAATATTCACTTCAACATCCTGTAATGTTTAACAGAAAGCCAGGATCTGTGATAGCATTCTTGTTTTTCATTTTATTTTCTGGTTTTGGCTTGGGAAAATTCATACCAGCCTGCATCCAAAAAAAAAAAAAAAAGAGCAAGAACAGCACAGGAATGCTGTATATTTTCCTTGTATTTTCATTGGGATTCAGCAAAATAAGTGGTTTTGTTTTTGTGCGAAGTGAATACTAGTTTAATATCTGGGGGTGTTAAAGATAATGCTTGTAGGTATCTGCAGTCAGTACAGATCATATTCTTGCTCAATTTCTGAAGGAGTTTCCTATGTGATAGTCCATATTTGCTTACTTATCTCTAACTTCCAGTTTGATAAAAGTTTCTAGATGCAAATATACTATTCTCTGTAAAGAGCTGGAAAGAGAATCAAGATGTCAGTCCTGCTTTTGCCTAAGGCGGGTGTTTTCATTCTTTCAAAAGTAGGGATGTTTTTATTCTTTAAAATAAAATAAAATTATTATAGTCTTGTTCAAATAACATCCAAATATGCTGTAGTCATTGAAAATCAATGCCAGATTATTACTTTGTGAGTTATTGTAAAATCCTCCCAGGTGAAGGACGAAATACTATCAGTCAAAATTAGTACCAAATGAGAACACTGTTTTAAGGTCTCACCTCTTCATGTCAGATGATTCCATTACTTTCTGTACATATGACCAATACTGCCTGTGTTGTACTATAAGCTTTCTATATTTGTACAGAAAATAAAAATATTAGAAGGATAAAAAATCAAGTTATATTTTCTAGCAATTACATGGTAAATACTAAAATGTTAGTCACTAGAATGTGATTTTTAATAAGCAATCACTAGCTGAGTTACCACTGTGGTAAGTTCAGTGTACTACGATAAGTCAGTCAACAGCTGAAACATTCATTTTGGATGGTTAGAGATTGTGTGATTTCTTTGATCAGGATTAGCTAGACATAAAATTCACTTGCCTATCAGCTAGAATGAAGAGAATAATCATAACATTGATGTAATAAGATACAGAATTTCAACAGTTTCATACAAGTATATGATAATGTGATTATTTCCTCCTCATCTCAGTAAAACTCTCTTAACAGTTAAGTATTGAATACTACTCTCTTTTTCTATATCTGCCTCCTTTAATAGACTTTGCCTACAAAATTAAAGTGGTGAGTGACTTAATAAAAGAAAGAGTTGCAATTGCTCATTCCAGTGAATTGACATTGTGTGAATTCCCGTATAAGAAAGACAAATCTAAATATGTGTCATAGTTTTGATAGAAACACGGACAGAAAAGGGTGATGTTTAAGGCCTCACAAATTAAATCTTGAAAAGTTATTTACAAAATTATTTATCAGCATTGTATTTTCTTAACTTCTTATTCTGGATTAATACACATTTGTCTGTTTGTAGTGTAATTTTCTTGCTGCTACATTTAATACAAACTTAGTACAGCATATTTTAAAAAATATTAAAGAGAGGGAAAGTAGAATTCTGCTATATGTTTTGAAGGGTATTTTTACATTTGGTTTAAGGCATTTTTAACATGTACTTACTTCTAAAAGCTTCAGCTAAGGCAAGCAGTATGCTTCACCTGAAATATGGGAGGAGACAGGCAAAAAACCAAGCACAGGTACAGGAAGATGAGGTAGCATGGCATAAGTCACCAAAGAGAAAGTCTCCAATGAGACAAGATTAAGAAAATTTGCAGACAGTGTTATGTGGATAAGAGGGAGGTAAAAATCAGTTCCAGGGATAAAAAGAGGATATAGATAGTTAGGAAAGTGTATTAAATGATGAAATAATTCAATCTATCAATGTCTTCTTTGAAGTTAGGGAGGGAAGAGGAAACATGGTCAATTGAAGTGATTCTTCCTATTTGTGGGGCTTCTGGAGGTGAAAAGAAAAGCTAATGATTTTGTGATTATCTTCAGAAAAACCTGGAAATATCTATAGGACAATTAGACTATGTTTTAGAAGGAATTGCTAGAATCTCCTCATATCTGTTGTAAAATCCCTTGTATTCCCTCTCTGCAAATTGCACCTGTTGAACAGTAGGTTTTGGTCTTTCAATCCCAGTGTGCATAATTTAGTTAGAATTTTAGGTAGGTAAATACATTATTTATGCTGGAAACTGTTAGATCCTGTATATAAAGAGAAGACTGAAAAATGTCTGTCACCAAACTTGTCTAGATGATCAAAAGGAAAAAATGCTTTTTAAAACTGTTTCTAGGGTTAGTCTGTCAAATAAGGCTGATTGCTGATCTGTGGAACTTGTGTAATTAGTGTGTTCTCCTGACTGTCAAAATTATTTATATCTAGTGTGACGACCAGATAGTCTAAGCAACACATACCTAAGCTCTGACAGTGAAAGAAAAAAATTCATCCTACTGTACAACTGCAGTAGTAAATAACTGACATGTTTCAGGGCCCACGACCCTACAGAAATTTTAAACAAGACATAAAGGTCACAGAAGCACAAGTTCCTGACAATCATGGGTGCTGTTCTTACATTCACAGTGTAGGTGTACCATCTTTTCAGACACCTGCAGAAACAGTCTGAATGAGTTTGTAGCTATGACTTTGTCCTTCGGAGATCGCAATACTTAGGACAAACTGGGAAGGGCTGTTTAAATAGAAAAGAGAACTGCTGAATTAAAAGTAGTGGCACTGATATGTAATTTTCAGCATTAGGTTAAAAGATCTTGTCTTTGTCAAAGAAAACTTGGTCGTTTTCTCATGAAGATAAACAGAGAAGCCTAGGTATTTATTATATGAAAATAAAGCACTTTTTTCCTTTCGTACCTTTTGCAGTGTAAAAATAATTTAAACTGAGGTATGAATATAGAAATAAGCCAAAAATTAAAATTATCTCATTGGACTAATGTGATGAAGTAAATATGCTTCAGAAATAAAACTGTGTTTTACTGCAATGGATTTATATCCATCCTCTCTGATGTAAAGCATTGTGAAAGACTGTCATGGAGATAGCTGTCACTTTTCAGTATTGTTAAGAGAATTCAGGAGACAAAAGGCAAAAGGAATTGTAGTTCCTTAAATACGGGAGTGAAATGTCCAGTGTTAACAAATTTTAAAACATTATTTTTCCCTGATTTAACCATAATTTTTTAATAGTCTCACAATGTCTTGTACAGGATAGAAACATTTTCAGAGAAATTAAACCCTTATATCTCTAGAAGTATCTCTCTAACAGCATTCAATCAAGTTCTCCTCAGCCAAAGGAAAAAAACACCTTTATCTCCAGATATTCCAGAGGTATTTGTGATAGTTTTAGACCAAGCTACAGCTCTTTTCTGGGTCATTAAGTGTTTGTGACAACTGTTTTACATGAGAAAGGAATGCTGACAATGATCTGCTCTCCTGCTTCTTTTTTGTTAGTCCACATTGCTATCCACAAGGACTTCACAGATTTTGCACTTTGAAAAGACCATAGTAGAGCCTGTCTTGCTACTCATTTAAAAAAAAATCCTGAGAGTAAGTAAGAGTTAATCTTCCTCTTTCTGTGTCTTTTGGTACTTTCTCTGAAAGGCATTTTGGTTAACAGTAGCAGTCAGGTGCTCTTGTCAATTAGGCCATGCTTGAAGTACTGGGTGCTTTTTCAGGCATAAGAATCATGCATGTGAAGAACCAGGGGACTCAGGGCTGGACAGCACTGCAGAAGCTCCTCATTGTCAGTGGATTTCTAATGCCCTCTTCGTAATTACAGGGAAAGAATTTGCCTCCAGGAAGGACTGAAAGCCACCTCACACTATGTATTGCAAACCTGGAGTTTGTATGCAAAAAACCACAGAAGTTTGAGGGCCAGGGTATATTGATAAACTCATGTGCTTCTGTTCAGGGGACACCCCAGAATTTCAAAAATTGTTTGAACTTGTGTTTAATTTCCATTACTGTTGACAACTTTTGATCATATATACGAAGTTCAGCACATTTAATTTTTTATTCAATTCTGTCCAGATATGTAGACACTTGTGCTGTGGGCGACTTTGTCCTTAAACAAAGCTGTGACTTGTTCTGAGACTGTTTTTCTAGGAGAAAATTAAGAATAAAACAGCTCTGTATTTCTGAGGTTAGTTTTTTCTAACTTCCAGTTAACCATCAACCTTACATATTTGTCCCAGCTAGTGCTTAGTAGTACTATGTTCAGAACTTACACGTTTTCAGACACTGCATTGATTTCCACCTTAATTTTAATAAAAGGGTAATTTTAATTGCTCACATGATTCTTAGAAGGTAGTGACTTTTTTCATAGCCTTTCAATGATGTCCAATAAGTATTTGTCAGGTAGTTGATTTAATTGATTTAAGGACCACAATGAGCAGCCTGCTTTAGTAATGAAATGGACAGTTGGAATGATTGAATTTTATATAGAATATACTTGATCAGAGCTTGTGCTGGAAGAGAAGTGCAAAATGAGAACTTGCACTGTGCTGAACATTCTTATTGCCTAGGAAGTGCTTAATTGCACTTTTGCTTCAGGGTACATTGAGCAGAAATTTTCACATCCAAAGCAATATACGGAATTATATATTTAATAAAATACTAATAAGTTGCTTCAGTGAAATACTACAGTGTTGTAAGTCAAACACTGCCAAATATTTTAGAATTATTAAATCTTCCACATAAGACTGTAATATAAAATTATAAGGGAAATTAAATTACAAGCCTTTTTAATACACATATTTTACTCCTAGAATTTTGATCATTGCTGTGTTATCCTTTATGTGTTTCTGTTCATAGAATTTCCAAAAATATAAGCAGTGTTTTTTTAATGTTTCATATATTCTAATGTGGCCCAACGCTTCCTCAGTTCTTGATCACCAGCTTTCTTTCTGCGCTGTGTGGTGCTGCTATTTCGAAGTTCCTTTTATGTGTTATGCTCTTTGGTTAGGACATGCTTCTTATGTTCATGGCTTTTCATATATCCTATCAATCATGGATGTTTGGCTTTCATCTGAATGATGTAATATAGCATATTAACAACTGAATGCATTGAAATTCAATTAACAATTGAATGCTTTGAAACAATTGGTGCTTGTGGACAAATGGTTTACTGTAACAGGCTAAAAAGAGTCGGAAGTCCTCTGTGAGAAAGTTTATTATGTAGCTAAAACATAGAACACTTGTTTTTAAGCATCGAAATATATTAATTTGGCCATACAAAACTTCTATTGTAGTGAGCTGCTAAGTAATGTCATACCTCTTCCAGGCATACCCTTCCTGGGCTGTATCACCAGGATCCACAAAAGTTGGTTAAACTTGAACAGGCCTAATTGGTGCAGCAATGCCCTGAAACCATGTAGAGACTATATGGCACAGTAGCAAGGAGAAACATTAAGAAACTCTTCAGACATCAATAATCATGTGATAAGTCCGTTTGCATCTATCCATAAGAAAAGACTATCTCTAGGTATCTATACACCCATACAGATAATTCTTGGAGATGTTATGATACTTTGCATATGCTTACAAAAACATTTTTTCTGGTGTTTCTTCAGTCTTCTGCTAATTTTTAAACATTGATGTTATGGTGTACGTTGGTGCTTTTAAGAATATTCAATGCTATCAAGAGTGTTCATGATGTACAGCTGTAGTTCCTGGATAATTTGCAGTGTATAAAGGCTATTATTTATGAAGATTTAATTATTGATAAAGAGAAGTCAGTTTTTATCATTTATCAGTTATTAGCTACTAATAGGTATGTGAAGTAATGGGGGTTATTGAGTTGCAACAGTGTTTGTACATAAGCACTAACCTCTTATCTGTTTGTGCACTGCCTGGTTGTTTACAAAACAACAAAGGCTTCAGAAACGCTGAAGAGCTTTAGGGTGCTTTTTGTCCATTTCATATGTTATAATTGAAGAATACAGCCACCACCACCACCCCCAAACGATATCCACTCTACTTAGTCTGTAGTCCTGTTACCTCTTAGAAATGTGTGTTATATAGATGCTTGGGCAGCGCTTGAAGATTATTTAATGAAACATAAATTAAATCATAATTCCATAACTGGTGGGACTTTTTTTGTTTTGAACTCAAACAAAACTAACAATCAGTATTCACCCTAGAGAGGGAGCACTTCTATTACCATTGTATAGCAAATAAAATCAAGTCTTCTTGATTATTTGGGATTGTCAAAAATTATAAAATACTGTTATGAGTGTATAGGTGTCAAGAACAGCATTCTATCTCAGTTTCATCTTGGGAATTTTTCCTAATAATTGGGCTGCTTTACATATAATCTCTGGGGCTCTTTCTTTGTAAATACATCCTGGTGGGATTTATTTATCCTCTTCAAAACTCTTCCGGTTTTTTGAGGTCCCGTGCCATAATGCTTGTGAAAGGAATGAGAAAAAACATGTTCATGAGGGAGAGAAGAACCAAGATGTCTGAGCTGTGTATTGGGAGATGCAACACATAACTCAGGGTACATATGATGTACAGTTCTCTGAAGATGTGCAGCTTTACCCATTTAACACTACACAAGAGTGAAAACAAACAAAAACATCTTTCTATAATGTGTTGGTGTTGGGCTTCCAGCACTAAGTGAGACTTACGTAAACTGCTACGTCTAGGTGCTTGAATTTTCTTGTACTTTTGGAAGTCTTTCTTATGGAATTCTTTGTATGGGAATGTTGTGGCCTGTCAGAGACTGTCACAAAGATAAGACAGTTGTAAACTAAGACTGGGGAATAGCTCACAGAGTTTGGAAATAACCTGTCCTAACTTGTTCATAGCTCGTCCTAACAGGTTCATCCCTGTCCATTTGCTATGTATTTTATTTATATGCTTAAGTAAAAAACCATGGCAATGTATAATAAAATAAACCCGGGAACTTTCAAGTCTGATGAATTAGTTTGCCAAATTAATACAATGTTGTTTTTTTTGTTTTTTTTTTTTTCTTTTTAAGAAGTTTTCTGTAAATTAAGCAATATTGATTTGTTTCCTTTGCTTCTTTCCACCATGGTCTCTTTGGAAACATAGCATTTTATGTTTGATGCTAAATGACCTATCACATTACAGCTAAGTGCGATTTGAAACAGCTGAAATATATAAGATAATCAAACATTATATTGGCGACAGGTCATTCTTAATAGCAATGTGATTACAGTTTTTATACAATTTTTCCTCTTTCAGACAGCATTTCTTCTGCATGCTTAGAATCATTCCATCTTTCTTTTCTTCAAGACACAGTGGGTACATAAGCATTAACCATTTTGTGTTCAGGCCCTTGGGCTGTTTCCTTTTTCCAGTGATAAGGCACTTCTGAAAATCCAGTAGTCTAAAGTGGCAACTCTAGTAAAGCAAACATAAGGTGAGCTACTACTAAACAAAATATGAGTAAGCATTTAGTTCTTCAAATTATGTTTAATCCCTAGACAGCTGTGAAAGCCTGCAAATATTAGTTATTTTATGCTGAATCTACATTAATGGAACACTTTATTACTTTTGATTTCACAAAATAGGGTCAGTATGATTAAGATTGGCTCAAAAAACTTGGTTCGCCTTCTTTGTTCAGTTATTGTGTGAATGTGAAACATATCTAAAAGTATACCTTACATAATAGCCTTTTATTACTTTTTTCAGTCTAAATAAAATGAAGTTCAGGGTTGGTCTTCTGGGTATAGCACTTGCAAGATTAAGGATGGATAGAGGTGGAAAAGGAAGTTAATCTCCAAAACAGTCTTAAGAGATGAATTGTACTATGTTAATGTGTGCTAGTTCTGTCTGTAGACGTGATTATCATAAAAATTACAAAAAAAAATTTAATTCACCGGGCTGGGGTTTGTGGTTTTGTTTTTTTTGTTTGTTTGTTTGTTTTGTTTTTGTTTTCTTCTCAGCTACAAATCATCTTAAACATTACTTCTCGCGCATTCGGTAGATGTGGATAACAGGTTAATCCCTGTCCTGGTTACTGAAGTCTTTCATATTTCTAAATTGTAACTTGTTCTCCCCTCTCACACGCCTTTTTTTCCATAAAGTAGCAGCACCTATTTGTTCACTTCTGCCACGATAGTCATGAGAATTCCTCTTTGACTTCTCCACACCTCTCTTAAGGTGTGGTGTTCAAAATGAATTTAGTATTTTAGCTGAGCCCTTCCCATTATTGCTTGAATAGAGAAGATATATGTTATTTTTCTTATAGGTAGTAATCCTCTTTATATATTAGTTACTTTTTTTGAATCCAGATGATGCCGTTAAATCATATTCAGTGATCTTTGCCTCACAAACATTAAGATGGTTGACATTTAGTAATTTTTCTCTGTCCACCAGGCATGATAATTACTCAATCATAGGAAGAATTTAGAGAGGAATTGGAGTGGAAAATATATATTTTTAATCAGAGAATGACTAATTATTCTGAAGCTGCTTCAGCCAATTCATGTTCTATACTAGTAGTGAATTCATTAGACCTATGCTTTGAAAACCTGTAAATTGCAGTGAACAGTGTGTGGTCCTTGAGAATGCCTGATTCTGCTGCTGAGCTGGTTTTATTTTATCAACATGTGAATGTGCTGCTGCTGGGTCGCTGGGTTTTCTGAATGTCTTGTCACTGAATCATCCTGTAACTTAACAGTTGCTTTGCTTACAGCTGCACACCTTGTCCAGTGTTGTTCCATCCTCTTCAGGGGGAGTTTACGTCATTTCCGCCTCGAAATAGTTTACGATTTCTTCAGTGTATCATTTCTCTTGATTGTAAAACATATTGTAACACATCTAATAGGATTGCAAAGGATGACCATTCACATCTAAATTCTTCAATTAATCTTTCCTGTGTAATGCAGAGATCATAACATCTTGTTGCAAGTATAAATTGTATTAGCTATCTGTCCTACATTTATTTTTAAAAGGAATGTGGCTGTGATAGCATACTGCATTCTCCAACTTCCTTCATTCTGTCTGTAAAACACTGTTCCTCCACTGAGTATTGAATCAAAATTTCCAATCTTGCTTCTGTTTCTAATTCTCTTACAGATTTATTTCATCCTAGATATCTCTGACTTTTCTTTTTTGTACCTTGACTATTTTACCTCTTTCTTTGCCTGTTATTCCTTAATACTCATATTTAGCAATACAATGTATTTTATATTTTTGAGGTGTTTGCTTCGCTATGTTTTGAATGAAATTACAATAGCTTAGCCAAAGTATATTCTTTACTACATTTTCTATACCACTTTTGCACAACAAAAGCTTTTGTTTGTGCCATATAATTTCTTTCAAAGATTACTCCCCCTTTGGTCTTGTCTTTCCTGCACATAATATTATCATAATCTTCCAGTCCTGTGGGATACTGCACCAGCTCTCTATTATGCTTGTTATATGGTTTTGAACTTTTAAAATAAAAAGTGGTGTTATTTTCTAGGTTTGCTCACTTTGCTTTTTGTATTAATTGACAGATGTCAAAGATGTTATATGCCTAATGCAGTAACTTCGTCATCCTGACTTCCTATCACTGATTTTTTTATCCTTCTTGCCCCTAGACTATTGTTATTTATTCTATCCTATATTCCTTTTTCCTGTCTATACTTAGTTTAAATGTTTGTGTTCATATACTCATGTTTCCTCCTTAGAATCCTTTTTACTAAGATAGCACATAATTTTTCCTTGTTATTCCCCTCCAGCTCCCCTAAGAGAAAAATCATCTTTATTTAATAACTCAGTGAAAAATGTCTCCTAAATGAGGAAGGCAAAGAAGTCCAGGTGACAAAATCAGCCACAGATTTATTTCCAGAATATTGTTCTATAGAACTGGAGAGTTTTTCCTTACGAGAAGGTTCTCTATAAGATAATGAATAAGAGATGTTTGTTAATGAAAAGAGTAAGATGTTTTTACAGACATTGATACTGTGGAAAAAGCTTGCATACCTTTGCATGGATGAGCATTTGTAGCAGACCTCAGCAATTTGCATAAATAATGCTTTTGGAGGAGAAATTAAATTGGAAAAGGTTATGGAACAGGATTTGGAAAAACCCCGAGGCACAGAGACATTGAAGAGGCTGCTGTCCAGTTGCAGAGCAGAAGGGACTCACATGCAACACCTGTCAGGGCTGAGGATGGAAATGACAGCAGCAATGCTGCTGCTGTGATCTGGCTGCTCCGTGACATGACTTCTTGCTGACCTCATCATCTGTCAGTGGTGTTTGACATCTTACCTCAGTAGTTTCCAGAAAGGTGCAAAATTTTCAACAATATGAGAGTGACTTTCTACCATATTCACTATATGGACATTTTTTAAACACCTTTCTCTCTCAAAACTGGTGTACTTTTTGTGGTTTTGGTATTTATTTTCTTCACTGTTATAGAGCTGTCTGTCTTAACGAATTCCACTGAGTAATGTGAAGGAAAGATTGCAAATTGGAAGGTTTGTTTATAGGCACTGGAGGAAACTACATTGAGTTGCTCAGTCTTCACTTGTATAACACTTATTAGAGATGATATATCTGTTTTACTCTAAAATAATGTTTAAAGAAGCGGGAGGAAATCATTGCTTGACATTTTCACTAAGTTTTGCTAATGCGTATGTATATATATTTCATAACATTGTAATTCTGTGCTTCTCATCACTGAGGAAAAAAATCCCCATAGTTTCTTTCAAAATCATAATATACACTTGAAATACATATCACATTTTCCTCTGAGTAGCATCAGTGAATATCTTTAGCAAGTACACTTCAGTCACTGAAGTAGCTCGCTTTTCGTTGCTGAAACTGAGAACAAATCCTTGACATTCTTGTAGTAATATAACACTGTCACTGACATTAGATTCTTATGCTAGTCTGCCTTTCTCAAACAGGTGTTTGGAAGAGGAGTAAAAGAAACACCAGAGATAAAAAGAAACTGTGGGTAAAAAAAAGGATAGCTGTCAACGTGCCAGTGAAAATCCATTTTCAAAATATAGGCCAGAGCAAGTAACTTGTGAGTGACCCTGGATGGAAATTGGAAAAGTGAACACAATGAGTCATAAGAATAAAAACATTCAATGGGATGTATTACTGTTTATTTTATGTGACCTTTACAGCCTTTTAAGAATCACTTTTACTTTCCTTTTGGAGCTATTGATCCGTTGGACCTTAATAAATTGATGTAGGACCTCAAGTAACCTTCCTCCTATGTTTGTCTAAAGTCTTAACCTTCTTGTAATTGCTTGCTTTACTGTAAAACAGGCTATAATTGAAAATAGGAAATTAAAAATGTTCAGCATTGCTTCTTCCCAAGCTGACACTAGCATTGGGTTGATGCATTTTTTTCTTGGCTGGTGTAACAAATTATATGTGTAGCAATATGACAGAGATCCAGTCTGATCTAAGCCTTTCAGAAGTGAGAAGCTTGATGCCACCCTTTAAAAATATCAAGGCAGATTGGATAAAATAATAATTCTTTATCTGCTAGTTAAGTCATGGTATGCTTTAGATGGAAATGGATTTGCTCCCCCTGGAGTGATTTTGATAACAGATGGTCAACATTTCCTATACTGACAATTCCTAGAATTTTGTTGTGCATGAAGTGTCTGAATATATTGTAGTATGTGTACTCTTGTAGCTGTATCTTTATGGATTTATTTCTTAGTCAGATTTTAGACAATAATATTAATAGAAGATGGAAGATTCAGGTTTTTCTGATGACTTTGTAACCCAGGAATTGTGAGGAGAGTCTATCATATATAGCCGTCTGTCACATTTTGTGATCTTCTATGTTGTTTTCCTCCTTGCAAGTGATTTGAAGAAATCTGCCGGTAAAAATGCACAGATTATTTGGTTCTTGCTATCCCAAAAGAGTAACTTTATTGAAGATAACTTTCTGTGAGGAAAAGAAAAAGAAAAAAAAAAAGGATTTTCTGTCAAACCTGGTAGGTAGTAAGCACCACATATCTGCTCCATCACTCACCCTGCTGTGGGATAGGGAGAGAAAGGGAAGGAAAAAAATTGAGAAAACTCATAAAGACAGTTTAATAGGGAAAGCAAAAGCTGCTCACACAAGCAGAATAAATGAAGGTAATTAATTCACCATTTCCCATGGGCAGGCAGGTGTTCAGCCATTCCCAGTAAAACAGGGATCCACCACATGTGGCAATGGTCACTTGGGAAGACAAAAAACATTGCTCCTGACGTACCCCACTTCCTTCTTCTTCCCCCAGACTTTTTGCTGAGCATGATGTCACATGACATGGGACATCCCTCTGGTTAGTCAGAGTTGCTTGTCCTGGTTGTGTCCCCTCCCATCTTCTTGTGCACCCCCAATATATTCACTAGAGGGGTGGGGTAAAGACCAGAAAAGGCCTTGACAGCGTTCAAGTGCTCATTAGTAATAAGGAAAATATCCCTGTGTTATCCACGCTGTTCCCAGCAAAAATCCCAAACACAGCACAATAATATTGTAAAGAAAATTAACACTATCATAGACAAAGTCAGTACAATGAGGAAATGAATCAAAGGATTCTGGTATATTATGCACCTAGTGGGATTAAGTGATGAGATTTCTTTGCTTTTTGCCATAACTGAGTAAAAATTTTATGGTATTAATTGTTTTACAGAAATACTTTGTCTTTGTCCAAGATACTAGTCTATAGTGCCAAGAAACTATATGGAAAATATCTCAGGTATATGATGCATATATCTATATATATGTCACTTATCCAGATTTTAAAGGGTTTGCCTTTAAATACACAGAATTATCAAATTTCTCTTGTCTTAAGAATAGCTTTTTTTCCAAACAGTTTTCTTAGGTAGCTGGCTGATCATCATTATCTTTTCATTATGAGGCTGGGATGGAAATATATTTAGAACTGAACGGACGCTTTGAGAACATTGTTGATTCTAAGACTTGGAATTAGAGAATTATTTTTTGCAGTCTTCTTGTGGTTGCTCGTTTGTGATCTTTCACTTGCTGTTCTAGAGATTTGGTAAATTTACAGAAGAATATTCTGTAGAGAAAAATATGTAGATACAGCCTAGGACAGCATCGCTCATTCAGAAATTATATCAAAGTATTGCATATAATACAGCACAAGATAGGAATAAGTCTCTGTAAAAACATTGTAATACTTTAAGAAGTCTTTAACATCAAAGATCAATATATCATTAATCACTTGTAATTCCTTTCCGTTTAAAAAAAAAACCTGTTGTTTTTAAAAAACCTGAAATTAAATTATTAGCTGTCCATATTTTAGTGAAACAGTCTCTTGTTCTAAAAAAAAGCCTCAAAAAACCCAAACCCAGAGACTAGATGGTAACTGACAGGCATAAATTGTTCCTATATACTAAATTCCTTGTATTTCTCATGTGCAATTTTTATTCAGTCACATTAAATACAAATAAACAGGATTTTTTTCACACAGAAATATGTTTTGAATTCTAATTGGCTTCTGATTGCAATTAAACTACAAACATTTGGTTTCCAATTATAGTAGTATTTTTTTCATCTTAGATCCAAAATAGAAAAAAAAGAGAGAAGTAATTAGAAACTGTTGTAAATATTGCATGCATCATAAAATAATAACTTATGTAAAACCTCAGAATTCACAGTACATCAGGTATTTTGCTATAAATCATTGAGTTTTGCTGGGATAAATGTAACCCTACAGGAATCTGTTAGAAAAAGTACTGATTTTGTCGCTAACTGTATTTGTGGAAATATATAATTTTAATTAAGACTGTTTGTTGTTTAACAAAGGAAGCAATTGGATAAACCTATAAAGTATGAATCCATTTTCTCTTTGACCATGACAGTTACCTTGCTATTGTAATATATTATTCCTAAACTGTCAGGCAGCCTGTTGTGGGCTTGCTAGCTCAATGTGACCACCTATGCACTGTTTGGATTTTGTTTTCTGGCTGTTGTGGGTGCAGTTGGAGAACCAGTGGAGAAAAATATCAAGACTTGTCACATTGGATATAATGTGGACAGGCAAAGACACTGCCTAGCAGAGTCTTTTGCAGCTTTGTATTTTCAGTTTGGACTAACAAGAGCTGTTGGGCAAAAAACAGTCTTCCTTGATGTGACATGGGACATGCAGGACTGGTCAATATTGGTTGAATGCTAATATTGGTTGCTACTTTATGAATGTCCAGTGGTCATGTAAAAGGAATCTACAGTGATAGAGGGGAAGAAAGAAA
>VZTJ01002366.1:0-32329 GCA_013397795.1 Orthonyx spaldingii | reverse complement strand
CCTTCCGCACCTTCCGCACCTTCCGCACCTTCCGCACCTTCCGCACCTTCCGCACCTTCCGCACCTTCCTCTTTTATTAATCCCACTTTTCCTTTGAGAAAGTCCTATTCCTCACATGCCTTTCTCAGGATGCAGGGTGAAGTCTGCCTTCCAGACACCTGGAGTCCTCTCAAGTGGAGGGAGATTGTGCTTTAGAGGAGGTTCTGGGTCCTCAGGCCTCTTCACCAACTTCAGAATGTGTCGCCTACACTGTTGATGTAGCAAACCTTTCAAGACAGCATTCTCACAACAGGAGACCAATTCCAGCCTGCTGCCCCATTCAGAAACCTGGGTCATTCACTACACAGCTTGTCTGTGTCTCCCAAAGAAGACTCCAGACCCCTTCTGCAGTCCTTCCCTCATGGCTTTTGGCAACTGCTGTGTCATGGCTGAGTCCAGGACACTGCTCAGAGTCCTCCTCCAATACCCTCATTAGAAGCTACAAAATTACATTGCTATGGATCTCCTCTCCCAGCCCTTTGCCAAAGACTGGGCTGATGTGGATACTTCCAGCCATTTCCCAGCAACCATAGCTTCCCTGGCTATTCTGCCTAAGTTGCTGGGGATTTCAGTGACTCACTTTGAAGGAAAGCTCTCAGACTAGTGAGGCATTAGAGACACAGCACCCCAGAGCAGCAGCAGCATCTGCAGCACACCTTGCATATCACAGAACATTGCAATCAAGGTATCATGACCCTTGTTCTTCACATTTCACATTAAACTTCCTTAATGATCATTCTACAGTGCTGTTGCAGAAGACACCAAAGGTTATTTGTTGCTCTCTCAACTCTGTTCTGTTCTTTTCTTTCATGAAAGAACAGTTCTCTAAACCAACATGTTTGAAAGCACTTGGTCTTTCTAAGAGCTCTGCACATACTAGGAGCTAACCTTCGCCATGATGCATCTGCATGTACAAATTTCTCTCCCAATTGCACTTCAAGCTGGGAAAAAGAAAGAATCTTGAAAACAGAAGAAAATTACTTGAAAACACAGAATGTGCAGAATTTGTTTGGGGGTGTAGGTGGACTTTACTATGTATGTGATGTGGGAGATGGTTTCAGGGCATTTATTAGACAGAAACTTCCCCATCTGGGAACAGTGGCCCCTGCGTACCCCACAAGGCTGTGAACTGTGCCTTGGGACCACTCTCTGCGCTGATAGCAGGGACCCTGCACAGACACTGTGCCCAAAGGGGCTTACTTTTACACCAGTAGCACTAAAAGACATCATGCTACCTATTATCTGACATCAAGGGAAGCTCACAGTCCCTGTCAGAGTGCCAGGGAAATGATGCCTGCATGTGCAAGTTCAGATCCCAATTCCCAGGTGCCAGTGGCTGGGCTGAAGCGCCGTGTCATGGCAGGACTGCAGCCCTCAGCATCTTCAGCCATGAACGGCAAGTGCTGCCTGATCAGAAACTTGCAGCTCTGCACCGCCCCAGAGCTTTGCACTGCCCCAGAGCTTTGCACTGCACCAGGCAAAGCTGCCACTTCCTGCTTCAGGATGCTCAGGCCCTGGACTGACAAGACACCAAGGTTTGTTGTCCTTGGCCTCCCCTTGAGCCTGTGGAGGAACACGACAAGCCAGAGGAGCTTCTGATGCTGGTGTGGTGCTCTGCAGACAGACAGCAGCGTGAGTGACAGAGAGGAAGCTGTCATTTACAACCTTATTTCTCCTGAACTCTGTACCCAGGTGTATTAAGGAGAAGTCATGTATTTGGATTAAAGTGGCATTCTAAGTCATGAAAACTCAATTCAAGGAGGGTGATGAGACTCATGTTTGGACGGGACTGCATATGCTTCTGAATGAACTGTTCCAGCCTGGCTACAACCAGCATGCAGCCTCCTGTCTGCAAAACTTGACTTTCATTATTTAAAACCTCTTCAACAGAAAAGTATGAAGCTGATAGAGATCCGTTTGGTAGTGCTTATGCAGACACTGACATGGAATTTCTTTCGGCTGCCAGGCTGGCGCTCTACTGCAACAGGCCCAGCTCACAGCTTGCTCCACAATTCTCAGCACCAGCAATGTCAAGGGTGCCCTTCCCACTCACCGAACCATGGACTTGACTCCTTCCACATCTGAGGCGACCTGTCAGAGGCAAGGGAAAATGAACCAGGTGCTGTTAGAAAACTCTCTGTGCTGAGGAATCTGACAGAAAAGTCCACCCAAGCAGAGAGCATTTTCCTTTCACAACATCCCCCCAGGAGCAACAGTTCTTTAGCACAGCAAGCAAGACTGCAGGGCAATACCCAAGGCTGTGTCTCCCTTTTGCTCAGAGGCTTTGCCACTAAGGAACTGGAAACTTAGCCAAGAAAATGCAAATTTTTCCTTAGCACTCAGTGCCTACACTGTAGCTCATTGTCCACACTACAGCTAAAGCAGCTGTTTTCTCCTCTCTTCCCTGGACTTTCTGTTTCATTTTGTAACTTGCATGCAGCATTTCCCACAGGGTTGCTGTAAACAATTCCCCGGACAAGCTTCCCCCAAATCCCTCTTAGCACTGGCAGTTCCACTGGCAGGGACACAGCACAGGCACAGCTGCGGCTTCAGGAGCACACGTGGACGGCTGGGCAGTTTGCCCTTCTTCGCAAAGCCAATCACTGTTGTAGCACACAGGGAGGGGCCAGGGAGACAGGCACACCCTTTAAGGACAGGATCCAGAGAAAAGGTGCTTTCCTTCAGTTCTGGAGAGAACCACACAGTTTTTAGAAGGAGGCCTGCAAAGCTCTCCCAGTCTGCATTTTGGAAATTGTCCACACCTGGCTGGCCAAGTGATATCCCCTTTTTAGCTGAAGCTGTTGACAGGACCTTTACCAAACATATGGCATTTTGGTTTCAATGTACTGCCTCAAGGAGAAAACTTCACCTTACCTGTCAGACGATGAAACACTTTGCGAGAAGTCACCAACGAGAAAGCCCTGCTGACTGCTCTGCACAATCGCTCCATTATTTGAACAGTGCTGCTTGAGTCCTCAGGCTGGAAAAGAAAAATGGAAAAAAACCTGCTTGCACAAGTCCCCAGACTGTGCAAGGAAAAGGGGAAAAAAAAGACACTTTCATGAGTTTCCATACTCTGCAAGGAAATAAAGAAAGAAAAGGACACCCACAGAAATCCGCGGACCGTCCAACAAGAAGGGGAAACAAAAGACACCTGTAGACCGTACACCAAAAAAAGGAAAAAAAAGACACCTGTATGTGTCTGCAAGACCCTACAACTGCAGGGGTAAAAAAGGATGCCTGCATGAGTCCACAGACCATGCAATAGCAGGCAAAACACAAAGCCTCCCTTGTCAGGCCGCAGACTGTTGCCTAGAAGACCTCAGTCAAGAGGATCCTCCTGCAACGAGCGTGCCAAGGGCTGCTGTGGACCCTGAGGCCTTGCGTGCACTGAGGCAACCTCCTGATGACAATGCTGTGATGTGGCAACGCTCTGCTGACATCACGATAGCAGCCTCTCTGGGTTGGTCTGTGAATTTATGGACAGCAACCCAACCTTCTCTACAGCTAACGCAAAAGAAAAGCCTGGAAAGGTCTCCTCTGTCCCAAAGAAGCACAAAACCCCCTTGCAGTCCATAACTCATTGCTCCAAGGATCCAAGAGTA
Organism: Orthonyx spaldingii; assembly: GCA_013397795.1. Lineage (NCBI taxonomy): Eukaryota > Metazoa > Chordata > Aves > Passeriformes > Orthonychidae > Orthonyx > Orthonyx spaldingii. The sequence continues at coordinate 28,685 of VZTJ01002366.1, read as the reverse complement.
ATGCAAAACAGGCACCAAGCACATACACGCTTTATGTCAAGCTGAACACTGAGAAAGAATCTGGATGTGAGGAAACCAAAGGAAGCTTGCCCTTTGGCCACCTGTGCTTCTGACTAAAACCAAGAACACTTGCTCAAATTCTGTTGATGAAATCATGCTTTGGAACTATCCCGGAGAGTTCCCTAAATCAGAATGCCTGTCATTTCCACCCATTTACTGCATCGCTAAAACCAAAGTCATGCAGCAAATTGTAGGGCTCGCTGAAGAAAGAATGGTGGCTTAGTGGGGAGAAAAAGCCAAGTAAGAAACCTACTGCACACACAGCACACTGCTGCTGCAGAGCTACGGCATCTCAAAATAGCCTTTGGGACTTGTGATCCACCCCTGGGAGCTTCCCTGGGCACACAGCTGTGAGTCACAGAGATCTGACTCTAATGGACACACAGGAAGAAGGAAAAGAAAGTTAAAACACGTTGTGGCACATCATGGAAGGCAGTGGTAAAAGGAAACCAGTGGGCCAAAATGGGCAAGTCCCACCTAAAAGAGGACTTACAGGGCAGAGACCAAACAGCTCAGCTGGTAGGCAGGCCTTAAGAAGGCAGGCTCAGGAAAACAGAGCAAGCAACCCTTCCAAAGTTCAGAAGCTTCCTTCCCCCTCCTGTCCTCTTCTCTCACCTTGAAACCAGTTTTTTCTTCCTCATCGAAATAGTTTCCTGAGCATTAACAGCAAGTGCCTGGAAAAAATCACCTGTGATTTTCTTTCTCAGTTAAAAAATAAAAAGAATGGAGAAAGATCTAGGCTTTTGCTCTCTGTCTGGTGTTGCAGCCATGTCAGTATTTTTGAAGGGCTCTACACAAGTCTAGGTGTTTCCCTGCCCCAGGACCACCACTGGCATGAGCCCACCAAGTGTAGTGGAGAGAGCAGCTGGTCAGACTCCAAGTGTGACATCTGGGAGGCTGCATGTTGTCCTGATGCAAATTTCCCGTGTGTGTAAGACTGGAAGTCAGGACAACTCTGAAGAAATGCTTGATTAGCTGAGGAACATCTTTGGATCTACAAACACCACCTTTGCACCTTACTAATGTCATAATCCTGAAGCTTAAAAATGTTGGTGGGTGACACCATTTTCCTCTAGACTGGAGATCAGGAAATAGTTTCAAACATGAGCTACTTACAAAACACTCCCCAGATACTCTGCATTTTCTGTCCTCTATTCACAAAACACAGCTGTTTCTTCAAAGGAAGGGAACAGAAAGTTCCAGCAGCCTGCCCTGCCCCAAGAGTTTCCAACCAGTTTTCCAATTTTATCCTCTACTTTCTACGTCCACTTCTTAGCAAAAGTGGTTGCTCCCAGCACAGTGAAGTGGAGACAGACCCTCTGTTCATGTGCAACAGCACGACTTCGTGCTCCAGCCTGACAGCTGGAACTCAGGAGCCGGGGCAACTGTGCTTGGAGATGCAACTTGATGCCTAGGCAACAAAATACTTCTGAGCTATGCAAAAAGAAGTAGTTACTTGAGCTATGCGGGAAGTAGTTACTTTGTAACAGGATATGTAAATGAAACACTGTTTAGAAGTCAGCAAGCTTAGCGAACAAGCTAACTACAAAGAACTGGGACCAGATAAAACCATGTCTTTGAGCAAATAATTTTATGGAGCACGTGCAGGAAGCAAAAATAGAATGGTCAAGCCCGAGGAAAACTGTAAGAGCCTTCAGCAAATGACCACCAGGAGGCTGAGGAACGCTTCATGCAAGAACTGCTCATGTCTTACAAGGACTTACGTAGTCAGGTGATTAGTAAATATGTTGCCGTATGAAGATTATGAAGTTGTAATATGCCAATTGAATAACGAATGTATAAAAGCTAGTGCTGTGCAAGGGATGGACGAGTGAGCTTGGCAGAATGATCTCCCTCACTCCCAGCGCTGAATAAACAAATACCTGCTCTGTAGCCATTTGACTATGGAGTTTTATTTTCTTGCCTAGTTTTTGAGCATCAAAAGGCAGGAATACCTATTAACTAGAAGCTAGAAATACACAAATCTTCAAATAACATATCAGTTTTTAACAGGGATCACAACTAATCATGCAAGTTCAAATTAGCTGGAGATAAAATCAGGAGGATTAATCTGTTTGCACATCTGCACAGGGAGTGCTGAAGTGGTGAGTGTGAGCAAGTTCTAAAACACAGGGTGTATCCAGAAATAGAAGTGATGGCAATGATGTAGAAGTTGAGTTATATGGAGTATGCTGTACAGAGGTAAATTGAAAAGACAAATATGGGGTTTTTTCTGGGAGGTTTTCTATTAGTTGAAATGTCTCAGACCCAAATGTTCTCTACATTAGCCAGAATTACCAGGCGTGGTGCAGACTCTGCTAAGTGAAGATGTATGACAGTGTTACAGAAGTGAACAGATCAACATTAAAGATCTTTACAATATAAAAATCTATTTAATCTATCTGTTTTTCTAACCCCAGCTAAAGAACAGCTCTGACCACATGCTTTCAAGCACTTGAGCTAACTGCTGCTAAAAGGTCTTCAATTTTCAGAAAAAATTATGACAGCGAGCTGTAGGACAAAATAACAACTAGAAGAAAGAGGAACATACAAAAGGATTTTCTCTTCTAGTGCTAAGCAGTGAAGTGTTGAAATTAACAGAAATTTGTCCTAAGGAAGAGACTGTCCAGAGCAGGTGAGGTAGTCACCTCTGACTAGATTCGAGACTTCATGTGGCTCTTATCATAACAAACGTTTTTTAACTATACACTTACAGGTAAAGAACATGAGTTACTCATACTGCAGAAACTTTATTAGCAGTGTGATACAGTTTAAGATGTGGTCAGCTAAGTGTGGGCAATATTGAGGTCACAGGGGCTCATCTGGTTTTGACCAGTTTGGGCAGTAGCCTGAGGAATCAGAGGGGTTAGACTGTATATCCTCTGTTCACATACTGGCTGTTCTTCATTGAAATGCTGTGTCCAGTTCTTACAACCAGTTCTGGTAGAATGTCAGAAAATGGGCTACAGATCAGGGAAGAGCTTTAAGAAGAGAGATTTGAAACACACGTCAGTGAAAAGACTTGGGGAGGTAAATCTACTTATGCAGAAGAGAAGATAAATAGATCAGCAAGAGGTTAATGAGTGACTGCAGCAACTTAACAACAGCTCTTAGAAGTTTTAAAAGCTATAAAAGAAAGTCAAAATAAGAGAAATTTTCTATTGATTCAATGATAGAGAACACATGGAATTGGCCTGGAAAAGAGAAGTGACTGCAAGATTATAAGCAGAGTTTAAGCAGCAATATAGAAAATTCTAACCTATGAGCAAATCCACTACATTTTTTTTGCTACAGATGTTCTTGCTGATGAAAGCCAATACTGGAGAAATCAAAGAGGAAGCAATTTAAAATTCTCTGAACAGCACAGGGGCAATGCAAGGCAGAGCAGTGGTAGGAGCCCTTTAGACTTAATGAGAGGCATAGGCAGTGACATTCCAGCTCCAAGGCTGCACCCAGATAGATGTTGACCGTGTTAGTGACCTGACTCCCTATAGCACAGCTTGCAGGAAGAAAACTGAAACAAGAAAGGCCAAGTGGTATGTATTTTTCCTCCAGTCTTTCACTAACTCAGTGGATGGACAAGCAAAATAACAGTCTTGGCATTTGTTTTTGCACAGTTCATATCATGATTGTTGACATTAGCAGAACTTGAACTCATTCAAGTTTGGGGTTTTTTTAACAGAGAGACTCAAGAAACAGCCTGAGAAGAACCATTTACTCAGATAACATGGGCTTATGAGGTAACTATGATTCAGCATCCAGAAAAAAATTAAACAACAATGAAACAAAACCCAACCAACCAACCAACCAAAAAAACCTCCTAAACAAAACAACAAAAACTCCCAAACAAAAAAAAAATGCAAACCAAACCAAACAAAAAAACCTCAACCTCAGGATCACAGAATAGTTTCAACCTCTTAGGAGGAGAGCTCCTTTCTACATATATATGTTAAGGGTTTCTGATAACCAGTGTGGGACGCAAGAGCTCAGTATAAGATGAAATTAAAAACATGCTTTCTGAATGGGATAAGCTTGTGACTTGCAGTTTTTGTCATTCCAGTGAGAGTATCAAAGTTCAACCATGCACTAGTTGGGATCAACAAGGAGTTGTGGTGAGACAATGCGCTGTAGCAAACATCCTCATTTGAAAGGTTGAAGGCCAGGGCTGGTGGACAAGCAGCTTGTTTTGGCAAGGCCAAAGAATGAAAATGTATGAGCCTGTCAGTGAATGGTCTTTTTTTAAATGATATGGTGATCCAGAAGAAGTAGTATTTAAATAGGCTGTGCAGTAAGTAAAAAGGGCATTATTTACCATGAGCAAAGGCCTGTACCTGGTCACTTTTTAAAAAAATGAATGTACAGAAACTGTCCCCTATTTTATGTCAGTAATGATTTCTGCATCAACTGTACTGGTCCTGCAGAATTTACTTAAATCCAATTCTCACCATTCTGGTAGGGAAAACTTGCCCCTTTCCTTCTGGCAGACTGAAAATCCAACACGTTTCAGAGGAAAATATATTGCAGCAAAGGTTCCTTTTTGAAATGGCCTTAGATTTTTCTACCAGACATTCCAGACAAAAATGTATTCTTAATTTAATTTTGATCTACGTTTGTGCTCCATTTAAGCTCTTAAAAATGTAAACCCCATTTTTCTCATTTTTAGCTTTGATTTTTCAAAACTAAGGCCATTTCTACTTCTCTTTCATTTTGCACTTTGAAGAAACAAAATAAGAGAACACAGGAGCAGTAATTTCCTCCAAAAGTCCTTTCTTATTCTTCTGGTCCCCCTTTTCTTTGGGAAGAAGTAAATAGAAGCAAGAACTTAGAAGAAAGCAAAGTAAAAGACAGCAAAAAGATGAAACTTTTTCAGGAGTTACAAAATTATTTAAAACACTCATTTTGGAGCACAAAAAACCCTCCCATTTTTTACTTTTAAAGTTGAAATATATTTTAATAGACAAAATAAATGTTTTCATTCTTTCCTGATATAAAATCGAAACTGTGAAGAATCTGGGGTTTTGTTGGAAAGTATTCTGTTAAAAAGTGTATATCAGTCCTGCCTCTAGTAGTGGCAACAGCAGCATTAATATCTCTGAAAGAAAATTACACCTCTGTAAACCTATTATCTCAATGTCTTGCCATCCTGACCTATATATGATGCCAGTTCCTTCAGTCATTTTTCACAGATGTCCTTAACAGCCATTTATTTTTCTGGCTGGGGATCACCACTCATTTTTTTTGTAGCCCTGCTGGTCCCACTGTGTCAACAGAGCCTGTTTTTGAACTCTGCCACTTGCACTGGCAGATGCACTGAGTAAGAATGATATTTCAGCATTTCCTGAGAGCAACACTCATGATGTGTGCAGATTTCTCTTCATCTTTCTTCATTCTTTTCTTCTGTCTCCCTTGTTCCCACTGTTAGAGAAGAAAAACTTGCTATGACTACCTATGAGGCACAGAAATCTCCATTTAGTCTGACGTATGGGAGCAAGTACAATGATATTTGCTCTCATGTGTCTCTCTGCAGTTACCTGAGTTCATCTGCATAATATAATATGTATTTGATAAAAAACAGAGTTTAGAAAACATTTGTTGATATTTTGATAAAATGTTGAAATAGTATTTTATATGAAAAATAATTCCCTTTTCCCTGCGTCAGCAGTTTCAATGAGAATAAGTCTCTCTGATTAAAAGCCATTTGGGTGAAAACCTTTACTTTCTTGCAAGCATTTCACCAGCGCTCAGCACTTTCCCATGCTTGCTGAGATCAAACAAGAAGAATTCTTTGCTTTGCACCTCCTGATAGTGTGCTGTAGGATATTTGTCCCATGGTTGTCTCCCCAAAGTCAATAGGACTACTGATGTCAATAGAACATCACTCTAAGCAGTTCAGTAATCCACATCACAAGGTGATGTTGGAAAAGAAATGGTGCTGTGCTATTAGTCTATCATGTCAGCACCTACAGGAACAAAACTCCTGTGTGTCCAGAACTGGACCTTAGGCACCACCAAACCAAAGGCAGAGGACAGTCCCTGATGGTTCCTGCACCAGCTGAGGCTCAGCTACTCCAAATGAAAACCCAGCTCTGCTGTGGCCTTGACAGAAACATCTTTTGGGGGTGACAAAGATTTATGTGTCTTGAAACCTCATGACTGAGCAAACTTTCCAGCACGGAAGGGGCTTTTGCTGGTAACCTGGGACATGTTTTTCATCATTTATTTTTACTTATTTTTATTCTCACCATGAAATGTGTTTCCTAAGGCTTGTGTGTCACACTGCATCCATATTCATTGCAAGAGAGAGAACAAATGACTTCCACTTTTCTTAGAGGGGATGGGAAAATTTTGAAGCAGGTCCACTTCTGATCTTCTTTGCCCTCTTTTCCTTCAGAAAAGGCACCAACCTATGTCAAGTAATAATCCATAGGTGTATGTGCAGAGCTGAAGGACAGAACCCACCGCCTCCCTCAGCTTCTTAAACACACAGCAAATAAAACCAGTCCCATGATCCAGTCACTGGTACCAAGCTTCCCGTTACTCTTTGACTTAAAATAAAGCTTAAATGGATCAAAATCGCCTTGTTTCTCCTCCAGCAGGATGGCACAGATGCCTTCAGATGCCTGTCGAGAGCAGAACTTACATCCTCCTCATCATTTGAGTAAATGGCATCAGACACTGTTCCTCAGAGCTAGATACAATTAATTGCTCAGATTAGACTTTTCCAGATTGAGTTAATGTGCACAATCCTTTCTCATGAAATGTAGTAAAATTTGTATCTAGGTCTTACTAAGCTAAGAGTAAGATACAGTATCTCTGTTTGAGGGCTATAATAATACAATGTTACTGTTGATTTGTTTCCATGTTTACATGGTGCGTTACCGGGTCAGTTTTCTTGTTTTTTTCAGGTTCCTTTCCTTGAAAACTGTTTCAAGACCTTGCTGATTCACTAAACCTAGAGTCATCTGGACATCTCATTTCACTGTAGGGTGCCATCCAAGTCACTTCCATGAGTCTATTCACACAACAATGTGCACAGTTGTTTAAGCAGCGCCCCAAAACTGTGCCTGGAAATGAAGTCAGTTGTCAAATGTCTACTGTTTCATTGTGAGATATTCTTTAAGATTTGAATTTAAGTTGGGGTGGGTTTTATTTGGTTTGGTTGGTTTCTTTTGGTTTTTTTTTTGTTTTGGTTTTGTTTTGGTTTTTTTTTAAGGAAGATTTTGCGCTATATTATTAGTTAAAAAGAAGAGAAGGCAGGGAAAATAGACACTGCACTGTTTGCTACTAACAAAACTGCCTCTGAATGTAAAGTGCTTCTTAAGGTTTACCCTCACTGATTTCTAGGCAGACACTGAATTTCAGAGATTATAGTAAATTGCACAGTCAAAGTCCATCTTTATTCAATAAAACTCTGAAGCACATGCTCACTTTTAAATCCAAGCCTGTGCATACTTGCTTTGCTGATGACAGTCAGAGAATTTGTATTTCATTTGGGTTTTGAGATGACATATTCTGTTCTGGTATTACACAAAGAGGTAGTATTAGGAGCCCAGGAACTGTGGCAGCTGGAACAGCTGATACGCATTTTAACAAAAGGATACACGCATTGCAAATGTGGCACACACCATAAGCATGTAACATGCTTAAAACATATGTAGCTGAGAAAAGTCTTCAGATGATGTCATGCCAGATGCAAACATTTTGCAGACGGAAAAGTAGAAGTAGGCACTATGTGTCAGTAGGACTTGCGTCATGCTACAGGGTATAGGAGGGTGACTCTCCTGAGCTGTACCAATTGTGGAGGTAAAGAAGTGTTAAGGAACACTGCACCTGAGAATTGCAATCTGGGCACACGACAGAACTTCATCAAGATTTACTCTGTGTGAACGGTTAATCACACATAGCATTTTCCTTCTATTACTGAAATTACTGTCAGAATATTCTTTGTACAAGCATGGGGCTGGAGGATCTTCGAGAATACTTCTACCCTGTTCAGTGCGGAGAGCTGCCTAACAAAGCCAAAAGAAAATCCTGTGGAAAGTAGCACAGGACCAGTTTTTGTAGTCCTCAACCCATCACAGGCACATTATTTCTCTAACTTGCATTAATACCTATCATTGATGTATTCAGAACTGCTAAAATCAATTTCAATCTAAAAAGTTTTGGTTCCATGGTAACTTCTAGAAACTATCTCCTTAAAGGCCAGATAATGTCAGTGGAAAAAACTCGCAATGACTTTGTCTATAAACCCTTGACTCCATCTCAGAATGTAGCCCCCTAAAATCAATGAAAAAGGCCAGATTTTTCAGTTCAAGATTTTGCTATTACTTTTTCCCTCTGCCTATGTCCATACCTTGTCTGTCATTAGGTGGACATAAGTTTAAATGCAGAACAGAAGGGTGTCCACATACTGGAGGCTTTTAAGATGGGGTTAGACATGAGCACTCAAGTCAGAAATCTTTCCGTTTATTTAGCTGACTCTGCCTGGCAACAGGGAAATAGACCTATTAACCTCCCAGATCCTTTTGTGAGCTCTCCCAAAACATAAATGCTGTGCTTCTGTCTTGCTCCTCTCCATCGGAATTCATATATTTTTCTCCTGAGCACAGCAGTGTGTGCAATCAGCTACAGCCTCATTCAGGAAAGTCTGCATGTTTAGCCTCCAGACTATCACCAAAGAAAACATCTCTAAGCAAAGCAGGCACTTGACACTGACATCTGCCTTGCAGAGAAAAAATCGTTCCCTTGGCCTCACTGTAGCCACTGATCTTTGGTCTTTGCTGTCATCCACTGCACGTAGCCTTCTATCTGCTGACAGGTGACTGCCAACTCAGACAAGTTTTAGAGCTCTGAGTGCACAGAAAATTATGTAGAAAGAGGGATGTGCTTGTGCTTTACAGTCCTTCTCATGATCTAAAACAGGTGATTGTTACCCCAACCCCTGCAACAGCTGGGGTTGTATTCTACATATATGTGGCTGGGTAAGTACTCCAATTTTCAACAATGCAGCATCACTATAGAGTGGTGAGAAAGAAAGAAACACTTCCAGAACACATAGTCAAGGGTGTGGGGTGTCTGATTTGGAACATTAAATACATTTCCTACCTAGGGAAACTGAGGCACAGCATGGCAGTCTACTAATGAGCCACCTCAGAAATCATGAATCTGTGTGCCTGTGAGGACTGCAAACACCTGCTCTTCCTTTGATCTCTGCCTTTAGACATGTGAATTGTCTAACCCCATGTCCTCCAAATGTTCAGACTCAAATTACAAAGGTCCCAGATTACTTGTGGAGTCCACCAAGACTCTCCCTCTTGCCAAGGGCACAAGGGAGAGTTTGCAGAGGTCTAGCATCAGCTTCCAGACTGATGCTCATGAAACAATACTTGAGCCTTTGTTACCATTTTCCTGACAGAGAAGGAATATAAAGTGCCTTCCCTCATTTCTACATCCAGTTGAAAAACCTTTTCTGCACACTTCATCTCAAAGTGCACTAGTCTGAATTTCTAGAAACCTTGGGCCTACTTCCTGCTGTGAAGCAGGCTGAAGAGACAAAAGGCAGCTTTTGACTTTCAATTCTTTCCCTGGTACCCCAAAGTGAATGACAGTCAAGGACTGGACATTCAGATTTTCAAAGAAATCTCACAGCTCTAGCACATGTGCTCTTCTTTGCTTTCCTTCATACAATACCCGTCCCTGCACTTACTCAATATTTAGGGGCTGTTGGCTCATCTCCTCTCCAGGTACATCCTGTGCTGTGCCCTCTGCTCACCCTGTTTCTGTCCCTCCTCTTCCCACAGCCTGTTTCAGTGGCATGACAACAGGCATTTTTGGCAAGGGTGCAACCAATGGAGTAATAAGGCACATTCTGATTCTGCACAGCTCTCACAGCAGTTTTATTGCTGGTGCCTCACCACAGATCCTTTCAGAGGCAGAGACAGTAGGCACAGGCCAAGCAGTGTGGGGGAAAGAGAGCAAATGGACACAAACACTGGATGGCAGGGAGGAGGGAGGATTGCAGCAGAGCAGGAGGAGCCATCCCTCCCTCCCTCCGTCCGTCCGTCCGTCCGTCCGTCCGTCCGTCCGTCCATCCATCCATCCATCCATCCATCCATCCATCCATCCATCCATCCACCCACCCATCCATCCATCCATCCATCTCACTGTACTTCTCAGAGCTGTCAGCCTCTTCCAGTCTGGACTGTATGTTGCTGCTCAGCCTCTTTGCAAGCAACATCTTGGTGACTTCAGACACTATCCTGCTGCCCCGTTTTCTGAGGTAACTCTGTGCTTAAACATTGAGATTGCAACATAATATCTTCCTTAGTGTTCAGCTGGAAAGCAGTTCAAACAGATCCTCAGATAGGAATCAATTTTATTTGGAAATTACGCAGTGTCCTTGCTTCTAAACTTCTGCGGTTGCACTCAGAAGGCTTCATTGATGATGTGATTACTGTCCATACCAAACAGTCAGAGCATCATAAAATCCTTGGGCAGCCACCTGTCTCACCCCTCCAGCCTTTTCAAAGAGTAGCCCAGATCTTCTTGCAGCACTAAACCCCAAGAGGTATGTCATTCATTCAAGTCAACTCTGAAATGTGTGGGAAACAGCCAAAAATTGCTTGACGTGCCAGTAGAATAAATCATTATCAAAATAGATGAACAGATCTACTATGGGAAATTCCTGTAAATTAATTACCGCTTATAAGGTATCCATTATTATTTAAATGAACAGAAACAAGTGAATATACATATACATGTACTTTTGTGTAAACAATATATATAAGCAATATATATGTAGACAATATATATATAAGCACGTGTATGTACATATCTTTTCCTATATAACAGCTTTCATTTATGGGCTTTCCAGCTGTCGTCCCTCAAGTTGTGTTTGAAAGACAAACAGTGTGTTTCTGTGTGTAGCATAGTAGTTTGAAAATTGATTTTTTGAAGCACTTTGAAAACAGCAAAGTAAGAGAAAGCAAGAACAGAGTTCATCATGGCTCAGCAGAATACACAGAGCACCAGAGGCTTTGACAGAGCATGTTTGTGCCATGGCTCTGGTGTTCTCCCACAAGCTCTGAGGAGCTGCTGTGAGGTCAAGGTTTGAATACTTTTAGAAGGGTTGTCTTATTTGTTGGAATTGTTTACATTTAAAATCTTTAACTTTTCTGTATAACTTGTCATCAGTTATGTTGGCAGTCATTTGGAAATGGAAAAAAAATAATTATAAAGCACTGTATAAGGAAAGCAATTACTGAAAGTATGGTATGGTCAACTGATATGCAGTGCTCCAGACCAAAAGAAATGTGCAGCCTTTTTGCCCTCCATACTCCCCACATGGACAGGACAGAGTAAGAGAGTGTCTTTCTGCCAGAATATCTTGGAAGAGGCTGGGGAGGTGACATGGTCAGACAACTGAAGTTGTCTATTAATGCTCTCTAGAGGCAGCGGGTATCAGTGTCAGAGAAGCTGAGACAGTCCATCACATCAACTTCTGCTAGTCTAGGAAGACTGCCTGGCTGGATTTACTCAGACTCTCTGTGTAGCTGGCCAAAATCTGTTTGTCTCAAGTTGTCTGGATGAGAAAGGTGATTTTACAGGTTTTACAGTGTTTAATCAGATGGAGAAACACCCTTGCTGTTTTCCTCCAGGGGATTACTGCATAAAGAATGTTAAATATGTGCACTGTAACAAAGTAATATTAATCACTGACCTAATGACCGTTATTATCAAGATTAAAAAATAATTTGCTGTAAATTGGCTGTAGATATTAAGTATTGTTAATCAGCATCATTCTTAACATTGTAGTCCATTGTGAAATTGCTTGTAGAACTTATACTTTGAAAAGATGTGTACTGGTTTGAAAAGACAGGTGTCTGCTAAGGAAGGCAGAAGCCTTCCTTGGAATAGGAAATGTAACCCACTTCCCTCTGAGTTAGTATAAATCTGAAATTAAGGGGCTTTCAGGCAATGATACAATAAGAGGAATAACAGTTCTTTACTAGTATATATATATATAACAAGGCAGACAAACAACAACAATGGTAACCACAACAAACAAGAACAGAAAAATTCAATGAACAGTCTCTTCGCGCTCTCTTAGCAATTCGTGGCGTCCTGGCAGGGCAGGGGCTGAAAAGGCTGCAGTGTAACAATGACCCTGAAGCTGCAGCAGGGGAACACAGGGCTGGGCAGGGCAGCCTGGCTTCCTAACCATGGCCAGCAGAGGTTGGCTCCCTGGAAGGCAGAAGGGGTTTGGGGATCCTGGATTTTTCCTTCCCCTGAGCACTGGAGCAGATGGTGGAGGGTCCTTTGTTTGGTGCAGTAGGGTGGTAAATAGGTGCCAGTGCCACAGCCCCTCTTATGAGCAGAGCTCTACTCACAGTAGAAGCAGGCGGCAGGAGACAGACTCCCGCAGTGGTGATGAGTCCTCCCCAGAGCGACTGCAGCCTCTCTCCTCTCCGAATGCCGAGCAGCAAAGGGTGTGAGCAGCTCTCCCAGCCTCCTTTTCCCAGCTAAGTTCTCACGATATCCCCTGCCCCCTCCTAGAAGGAATCTCTGATAAGGGAGTAGCTAGCCAGTGACTAGCTAGCCACACCTTTTCCGAAGCAGCGTTCTTTTATCTTTCTTAAGTACCCTGTTGTCATGGTATCCTAGCAACGTATGGGCAAAAATTCGTTAAGATAAGAAAAACAAAAGGAAGAATCTTAAACTTCAAGAAGATGTATTTAGCATTGCTTTGAGAAGTACTCACTTGCATGAATATTTTAGTCCGCTTTCTTTTTGGTTCAGGGATGTAGTGGCTTTACAAGTAAATATATTAATGCTTGAATACCATGTATGAGCACCCTGATAGTGGGATTCATTAACAGTGGCCATGATTTCTGTTCAAATCTTGTTCAAACTTTTTTATCTGTTCATTACTATAAAAATATCCTGGATTGTGTTTTTCTCTCAGATGACAGATGCACTAGAGAAAAAGCTTTATCTCAATGATAATCCACAAATTAAAATAATAAATTGCAAACATTACAGGACCTGGAAGGAACCATTACAGTCTATTAGTTGCAGTTAGAGTTCTCATTGTGAAGGAGACTACTTGACTGCATTGCCAGCCACAGTGCCTCAGCAGTGCAGGTGGATGCTGTGAGCTCCTGTCCTGGACAGATCAAAGCTTCTGTTGGGCAACACAGGCTGCTGGAAGACTTCATTCCCTGCTGCAGATGGCAACCAAGCTTGTTATGGTGCTCTACACATATTGGGTTCAAAAGAATTGAGTGTTAGATATTGAATTTCACCTCTATTGTGACAGGACATTCCAACCACACCTCATGTGGTGGGACTGCACAGGGACTGCTCTCAAGTGCCATGTCTGCTGAAACTCAAGTATTGCAGTCATAGAGTGAGGTAAGCAGGAAGAGCAAGTTCATGTGGATGAAAAACCCATTGGATGATTTCGGACCCTGCAAAGAACCGCAGAATCTTGCTCAAGAAGTCCTTTTGGAGTGCCCAAAGACAAAAGGAAGGAGCAGGAGAACCAAAGACAGTCCAAGGCTGGGGACAGAGTCCACAGGTATGTCGCTGCGGGCGGATGTCGAAGCACGGAACTCGAGAGGTCAAAATGGCAAAAGAGCTACTTTTATTTTTTAAATTCAGCTTTTATATACAAAATGGATTCTCACTTGATTGGTCACTCATTGAACGCCCCCTGTAGCTATTGGCTACCTTGATTCATGAGAGTTTCGCTACCTTTATCTTAGTTTATATAAACAAATACATTCTTTCTCACGGGAAAGAGGTTTCTGTGCTGTGACACAGGTAGATTGATACTCCCTCCAGCTTCAGTTATATCTACAGTGGTGGTGGCTGCCCCTCCCAGCTCTCACAGTTTATTCCTGAAGGATGAATGAGGTGAGTGCGAAACCTCTCCTGGAAACACTGGTTTCCTTTGCTCTACATCACCTTCTCTCTCCCCAATCATAGGCTGCAAAGTTGTGGCCTTTTCTCTCTCTTTCTTAACTAGAGGAGGAAGCAGGTGATATGCACATCACAAGAGGCCAATGCAGAACACACATATAGCACTGCTCACAGGGCTGAAGACTGGTAGAACACAAATCCTTGCAAAACTTGAAAGCTTATGTGCACATAGTTTAGGACTGATATACTGAGCAGGCACATGTATAGCAGAACTTAAAACCGCTCCCTGGAGGATACTGCACTGGTGTTGTTTCTGCATGCAGTTGTGTGCACAGTACATACACTGTGCAATATCTTGTCCCTGGCTACTTCTGCTGCACCTTCATTTGCTGATCTGAAGTGCTTGAGCCTGGTGTAGGTACCCACATGCTATGCCTGGGGCATGAATGTTGTTACAAAGAAAGCACTCCCTTTCTGCCTGGAGCAGCACTGAGGCATTCCTTCGAGTTCATTCCTCACAGTCTGCAGAACAAAGGTTGAAATCAGAAATAATGAAGAATCTAAATAAAAATAAGAAGCCTGGGACTCCATGAAGCTTTTTCTGACACACATGGGAGGAGAAGTCACCACCACACTGCTCATACATACCTAGCACACCCAGGACTGAGGCGGAAATTCCCTCACCAACAGTCACATGACTATGGATGCTCTCTGTTCTTGTGGCCACCATCTCTCTTCCCCAGCATGTTTTCACATCAATCGACTCCTCAAGACATTATCCAGTGGTGCCAGGACCTGCCTGCTCTACTTTGGTCCTATGGGCACTAGCTTGGGGCTATTTGTCCCAGAGCCATTCATCTTTTCCATGCTTGCAGAGCAGGAGCAGGTGCTGTGGGACTGGGCTGGACAGGCACACAGGTGTCACATCCTCGGGACCACGGCCAGGTAGGTTTTGTGTTGGTGGAGGGTTTCAGAGAAGTGTCCCCACACAGCAATGAGTTCCCCTCTCCAGGGCTCCCCCCTTCAGGATTCCTACTGGAAACCAGTGAGATGTGAGGCTTGGGATGAAAATCAGGAATGACAATGAGTCACTCCAGGAGGATGAGAGTGAGGGAAAAAGTCTGATGGGAGTAAAGTGTAGAACTAAAATGTTTAATGCATTAGGCTATTTGCCTTATAGTGAAGACCCTAGCCTAGGAAAAGAGAGGAGCTCTAAATAGAGAAAATACCAAACTCTTACAAAATGTTTTCTGAGCATATCTGCCCAACATGGAGGAAACAGACAGGTATGTGAGCAGCAGAGGAATTAATTCACAAGAGAAGGGATGAGCTGTGTATTTCCCAAGCAGGTGGCCAGCCTGGTGTCCCAGCATCACTCCATCAGCAACGACTGGCTGAACAAACAGAGGGCAGTTGTGCTGCCCTGGGTCTTGCAGCAGGTCAGCATGCAAACAGCACAAACCTGGCCCAACAGCACTGCCTTCATTCACCTAAGCATGGAAAACAAGGAGGAAATATGGCTTAAAGGGGAAAGCACTATCCAAGAGAGTCCAGCGTCTCTTCTGCTGTTGGCCCCTCGGGCAAGTGAGTTGCACAGACTACCTGTGATTCAGTATCCATTTCAAGAACAGGAAAGAGAGCACATCATTATGTCTCAAGGTCATGAAAAGGAAAATGCATCTTGTAATCTGGAAGACTCATCACTGAGGTAAAAGGATTTGTTTGTATGCAAATCTTTTCATATGGAACCTTAGTGCAGCATTTGCAACTTGTGAACTTCCAGAGAAACATTTATTTTGAGGGATGAGAGGCCTCCTTTTGCTGCTGGCTGCTGTGACAGCCTCTGGAAATGTGGTGAGGCAGAGCAGACATGGAAGAAAGTCTGTAGCACAGCATGTACAACCAGGCTTTAAAAGTCATTTCCTCTGGGTGTCACTGTGACCACGAGTTTAGCAAAACTGAAGCAGTAAGCATTTCTTACATTCACAACAGATACACCCAGGCTTGTGAAGAACCATGGTCTTGGCAGCCTCGGTTTTAAAAGTCAAGCCCTCAAGGGGCTTATTCCATACTTCTTATACTCCTGCTGCTTGTCCATAGGGTTATGGCCAACAGCAGGATGGTGAAACACTGTTCTTGAATCTAGTGTATGCTTCAGGTATTTCTTGATCTGTGGCCTTTTCAGAATGCACTGTGAGGCCCAGGGAGATCTTATACATGCTCTGTCTTCTTTCTGGCCCCTGAGAGACAGACTTTATGATTTAGTTACTGTGATTATAATCGGGGGAAGATTCTGTGCATCTATAATTTTTCCGCATTCTGAAGAGCTGACTTTTGCAAGGTGCTAGGATCCTGAAAGTTGCTAGAGTGTTGTCTGAAACTGATTAAACCTGCTTATATTCATGATGGAGAAGAGCTCCTGTGATCCAAAAAATTGTGATCCAAAGTCCTGAAACTGTAATCCAAAGTGAAAGAGGTCATGGGACGAAGGCATTGAACTAGCAGAGCCAAGGCAAGACTGCTTTCTTTCAGTTCTGGGATTGAATATGCAGCCAGGCTGCTGTACTTGTGAAAAAAAAAGCCACTTCTGCAAGCACTGCACTTGTCCGTCTTTCCTCTCTTGGTGGATCCATCTGTGGCTTCTGCATTACCACTTGTATGTGGGAACCAGGCATATACAGCATAATCTACTAATTTCACCTACACCAGTACCTGTCATGAGTGTCCTGCTCAGCTACGGCCAACCATTCACCTTTCTGTTCACATTTCATCACACTTATTCCCACGTCTTCTCTCCGTCTTTAAAACTGCTGAACATGTCTCAGAACTTCCCTTCCATGTCAAGAGCTAGGCCCAGATCTTGGCAGGAGCCAACTTTGTATGTGCGGAGTATGTTACCCTGATGTCCCCAACCATTTTCTTCATCACTGGTGTAGCATGCTCTATTTTCACTCAACAATTCTAGTTCTCACACTGAACACCAACATCATCCCTAAAAATTTAATATACCACATGTGTTCCATTGGGATTAATAGTGTCACAGCTCCTTGCTGCACAGCAGATCTCTGAGGGGTTTTGCATGCTGATATAGGAACTTCTCTTCCCCCAAAAGTAAGGAGATTTTCCATGTCAAAACCCCACATGCCAATCAAGCTTGGTGCAGTTCCTATGAGATAAGGTTGGAGAAGAGCTTGGTCTGAGCACCCAGCTGAGATGGCAATCAATGCTCTGATGGATGGTATACAGAAATGCTTGCTTCTCAGTTCATTGTTCCAGCAAAGCCCCACTCGTCTTTCAGCCCTGTGTGTGCCAACATACAGCACCCTTAGCAGGGCTGCAGCCCCCCAGCAGCGCTGCCTGGCCTATTCCCGGGACATGCAGCCAATGCTGCTGAGCTATCCTCCCTGCTGCCCCCATCACCAGGCAGCTGGAGTGGGAAACCAAGGTGGGGAAGGAATTCAGTGGCTTAAAACTGGCTGGGGAAGAACAGAAATAGGCCAATAAAAGGCAGAAGCCATTTCAAGGAAATTATGTCGTTTGTTTTCAGGTACTTAAATAATGGACTCCACACAATGCTGTAAATCTCTGAGTATACGCATATGGAAAGTATTTTGGAATAAATTAACTTCATAAAGTATGGTTTCTCTGTTTTCACTTGGCCCTCCCTTTTCTTGATGATTACTTCTTCAGTTCTACCTCATTTCATGGGCTTTCTGTCTTGCAATACAGGAGACATGACAGTAATGTATCTCAAAGGACTCAAATTCTACTGCAAAGGACTTCTGAGCTTCCCAAGTATGATCAAGAAGAGAAAGAAAACAAAAAGCTGTGCTCAGGCAGACACAAATGGTGATGTTGTAAGAGAAATAGCATGTGCTAATGTCTTTCCAGTGCTCCGACCTGTGCTTTGCTCCTGGGCCAGGGTGAGTGAGGCAGGGAGCTGGATGTCTGTATGGTGCTCCCAGGGGAGACCTCTGCACTAGATGATGGATGCAGCCATGGGCTTGAAAGAGTTAGTAGATGCACTTTTCTCTTTTGACATAAGGTACAGCTTTGATGCGTTTTGGGTTCAAGCTGCCACAAGGTCTCCAGTTTCCATTTTTTTCCTCCTTAATCTTTCTGTTCTCCTTGTCAGGGTGTTCATTGTGCCCACTTTTCCAGAAGTTTTGAGTATTCTGAAGGGTGCTGTCCTTATCTGCTTTTGACAAGGAGTCTTTATGTAACTTGTTCTACACCAGGGCTTACAGTCCTCCTACAAGTTCTACCATCTAGAACTGGTCAGAAAGTAGATTTCTTGTCCCAAGAGAAAATGTCAAGATTTAAATGCTTTTATTGTAAAGGACTCAAAAAGAGCATTTTTATTACATATTACTTAAATGGTGTTCCAAGGGAGATTTGCTCAGATTTGATCCTCTCTTTATTCCCTTTTCTCTTTTTTCTTTTTCCTTCTCCATTAAATAAGGCAAATATCACTTTGAATAATACAATAAAACTCTCTGTAAGAAATAACTTTGGATACAAGGAGTATACACACATATTTGATGTAGTTTTGATGGTAAAACAAAATCAAGTGGTGAAGAATATATTCTTATGTTGATGAAGTGCTGTCCCCCTGAAAAAAATTTTAAAGTTTTTAAAAATTCAAAGCTCAAACCTTTTCTAGCATGCACTTTGAGAAAAGAGGCTAGCCTCAGTTTATGTAGGAGCTGCTTTGCTGTTAACTGTGGCAGAATATGAAAGGAATGTCCAGTCTATCTTAGTTTAATGAAACAACTTTTCCTTCCCGACCAAGATGAAGGATCAGGCCTTCTCCCATCAGAGACAAAGGAGAGAAATGGATAGAAGGGAGAGGAATGAAGTGTGGAATTTTGCCACTGCAGTCCCTGAGGGGCATATCTTTGTAGCCAGTGTAAGTAACAGACAGAATCTATCTGAAGACAGGGAGAAATTTTTGAGGTTTCCCCGCTCAGTAGTTTCACATTTTCCATGCATAGAGATGGGGTTGAGATATTTTCCTTTGGAGATCTGTGGATCTTTGAAGTGGCTTCTTAAGTTTAAAGTAGATATAAGGCAGCATGAAAAAGAAGTGAGTTACACTGTTTCCTTTAATATGACAAATACATTTTGATAACTAATTGCAGCGTGAATGCTATTCTTGACCAGTTCTGCTGCATAAGGATTTTGCCTGTTAGCTTTAAATACCATGTTATTCTGCACTCTCCAGTATATTTTTGATTCTTTTCTGAAATGTTATATGTCAGATTCTTTTGTAAATGAGCCTCTGGCTTGGCATATGGATAATAACAGTGGGCAGAGAGGCTGCTTTAAGAATATTTGCTTTTCTGAATGTTGCATGTGATTTAACTATACTTTGCCTAGCACAACTATTGCTCCTATCAGGTGGCATTATTTTCACAACAGTCACTGAATTATCTGCAGTAGCAAAAATGAGCATCAGTTACTTTTCTCTCAGTTACCTGTGAATTTAATACAGTTTATCAATCAGGTTCCAGAGCCTCAAATAGCTGCCCTGCAAGTAAGAAATGTGTCATGCAAAATTATTACTTTTGGCCTCAAATTTTATGCACCCTAGGTCTAAAACTGTCTAGTTTTATCCCAATACAATTTTCCATTTTCATTTTTCAACTGTAATGCCTGAACAGCCTATTAAATCCAAGAAAACATTGCTACATTATGTAGAAACCTTTGCCACTTCTACTGTCATGGACACACAAAACATTTCACCAGAAAGTTTGATAACATAAGGATTTTCTTTTAAAACTAAAAGTTTTCATGTTAAGTATCTATCTCTCATTGCACTAAGCTTTAGCTATCTGCTATATACAAACTCAACAGTTCCCTTGGGATATGTCTCATCTGGTCTCTTTTCCCCAGGATGCCTGGTACTGGCACTGACCTTTAAAACTACATGGTAAACTATACCTTCTGTCCTTTTTCTAATATAGCTATGAGAAAGGATTGAGGAAGGGTTCTGGGTTTGTGTTCTTCATTTAAGTGGCAGTGTGTTGAAAGCATAAAGGCAAGAGCTAAGCAATGCAGAATAAAGAGTTTTAACTGTTTACTTTGTATCTTTTGATGTTGATGTTGCTATTTACTTCCAGTGTAAAAAGAACATATGAGGCAAAAGAATATTGTTGAATATTATAAATGACACTTTCTTCAATAAGCTGTAATATCTCATTGACAAATATATCTGAGATTTCTAGGAATCTTTTCACAAAACATTAGATAGTGCTTGCCTAGCAGGGCTTGAGAAAAAAAATAATATGGAAAACCCTTAAAAAAAAAAAACAATAAAACTTTTTTTGGGCTTATGGGAAAGGAAAACAGACTAATCTTTTAAAAAGTTAGGAAAAAACATACTACAAAGCCCTGCCACCTTCAGATGACATAAGGGCTTTCAATCTGTTGAAAAGAGAATTTTTCTTAATTGTCTTACACAGATAACAAGCTTTCCCCCCCTTCTCTTATATTGCACACGCATTCTTGTCAGTACCAGCATATTCTCTTGTCTCCTTTAAGAGCAAAGAAGAAAGCAGTACAAATTCATGGCTATCTCACTTTTTACTGATGACAAATGAACCTTTAAATGTATGACAGAAGAATCTGGCAGACTATTTGAAGACAAAAAGAGAAGGAGGTCAGGGTTAATTTAAGCACAGAATTTTAGCTTCTAACTACATTTGATCTTATCTTGAAAGAAGTTATTTAATGTATTATTGCATGGAAATGGAAAGAGCTGGAAAAACCTTAAAAGTCATCTGACACAGCATTGAATTTCCAGCATATTTTTGAGTGTGTGTCTTGGAAAAAAAGTGAGCAGCTACAATTTCAGCCCTGCTTTCCAGAGGGAAAAAGTATTTGCACAGAGGTTTGTTGCTGATGAATGAGAATTACCTCAGAAAAAAAGTCTACTGTGTTCAAATGCCTTGCATGTGGTAGAGTGAGAGGAGTATTCTTTGGTAAATACAGCAAAACAAGCTTTGAATTTGCAGTGGAATATTGCTGAGACAGCCAGGGCTGGTTTTGTTATACATTGACTGTTCCAGAACACCCAGTGAATCCACATCTGGCACACTTTTTCCTCTCTTTTTTCACTGCTCATGACTCTTATTTTCATTTGGTTGCTATTCATCCAGTATATTTCAGAGTCTGTTTGTGCATTAAAAGCAGATACACAGCTGGTGTGGAAAAAATTCTCTAGGTTGTATTGGACTAGCTAACTTTGCTGAAAATTGAGGGTCTGTACTCTTTGTTAGTCTAGCAATGGTAGTCAATACCTAAATCCTCTAAAAGTATGAGGTTTCCTATTTCCCAATCTCACATGGAAGGTGTTCAATCACTGACCAGTTATCTTTTAAATGATCATTTTTCCTCAGAATTAAATATTGCAGAGGTACATGGGCCACCTAATATTTCTGGAGGAAGAGGAGCATATATATGTTTGTAAAAAGTCATGCATATGCCCTCTTTGCACCTTTTCTGATGCACAGAACAGAACACAGAGATCTGGAGCAGCTTTATGGTGGCTGAACATTGCTGGCCAAATTGGTACCCTGCCATCCATTTCTACTTACACCCTTCCCATTGCAGCAGTGTGGGCCTGCTTGTGTGTAGGAGGGTGCAGTGAAGCTTTTCCCACTTTTCTCAAGTTTAGCCTTGTTATGCAGGCCAGTTCTGCAGGGAGGTGTCAAAGTACCACATAACCATGACTCAGAAACTCACTGAAGGCTCTGCCAATGTTTCTGGTAATTTTGCTCATTAATACACAGAAATTAAAGCTTGTAGGTTGCTTGACTTAGTTTGCTGAAAATTTAACCTAGAGCTTGTAGCTATGTAATACCATTAAAACCTTAACAGCAGCGTGCCCTGAGTTGAACACATATTCAGTGATGGCAAAGTTGTTAGTTAGACCTTTGTCTGCAAACCTGGGTAAAACTATACAAACTTTTTGTTCTCCCTGAATTTTATTCTGATTGTGACACTTCTGCGCTGTATAGCCCTAAATATCTTCTACTCTTCTGTTTGAAGCTGTATGTCTGCTGTATGCCAAAGTGCATTTGATGCCTTCTTAAGTGAATAGTTGGTACCATTTCTTGACTGAAAAGTGACTTACAGCTAGATGGAGGAACTCTTCTGGGAAGAGGCCACTTCATTAGCATTGGCTTGGTGTTTTGTCTGTGGCATAAAGTAAACTTGAGCTTAGCCCCAAAAATACACCAGTTTTGGGTATGGCAGCACACTGCCAAGCTCCATATGTAAGTATGGAGGGATCACTTAGCTCTCTGGATCTCAGAAGTGCCCTATGTCATTATAATCCTGTCTTACTGAACGGGGTTTGCTGCCCAAATTATGTCAGTACACAATCATGCACTTTACTAGTCTTTACCACTGCAGCTGTACTGGTAAAATGTTTTGAGCATTGACCCCACCATGGAAGGTCGAATTTTAGAGGATCTTTGGGTGTAGTTTCTGCTGAATGGGGAGTGGGAGAAAATACTGGAAGTCAAATTCTATAAACCTCAAGAGAGAAAGAGGCTTTTAGCTGATCTGCTTAATTGTTTCCTGAGTATATTAGAAGTCCATTCCCTATACACAAGATAGTCAATTAAAAAATTTTTTTTGCATCCCTATGTCCTTTCTTATTTAAATGCTCATACTCAGAATAAATATACCTAACATATTTTTCCATCAGCCTTCCAGTAAAATAAGACCAGGGCTGTGATTTTTGATATTTTGGAAGTGACGAAGAAAAAAGTCAAAGCAATTCTCTAAGAAATTTTCAGCCTGATAAATAAGAAGGAAGTTTTACCTAAAGACCTTATACTTACATTGTTAAGGATACAAATTGCAAAACACAATAGAAGTTAAGAAGTCTGTTTCAGGTTCTGCTTGAGTCAGTCACAGATCACAAAATTTAGTTCTCAACTTTTTTTCTAATTTTAAATTGAGGCATTAGCATAACTTTTGTCAAAGTTGCATCGCATTCTGACTGCCTTTCAACCACAGCATTATTTGCAAATTACTTGGTGTAATCTATGCCTGATGCTGTCCGGCCTTTCCTTTTAGTCCAGGAAATGTGAAAGTTGGTAAATAGGACAAAGCACACTCTAAGCATGATTAGCAAACATAGGGCAGGCCTTGGAGGGTTTTTATTTGAAAACACCAAGAACTGTAATCAAATCAAAAGAGTGGATTTTTTTTCATCCATTTGATACTGTTATAAAACATACACTATGAGACTGTGTTAGGATGTGTTTCTTTTGGATCTCTCCAACTAAGCAGCAGTCCAAGTAAGAAGTCTGCTTTGAGTAAGCAGTGTTTTTAACAAGAATAAATACTTACCAAATTGTAATTGTGTAAAGTTTGTCTACACTTGTTAGAGTGCTTGGAGATACGGTGTTTGGTACATGGGGGGGAAAAAACCTGTAAGTTTTAAAATGTTAATTTGCATGAAGAGAGAGACTTCCTGATGTAGACTTCATCTACTTTGGCATAAATACATAGATTTTTGTACTGTGTGCTGCTAAGAGTCTGCATTTTAATACCTCAGATAATGAAAAATTTCATCCTAAATGTAATATAATAGATAAGAAGTTAAAAACAGTCAAAGATTTTGTCTAATGATTGCCTTACTAATTGAATATGGTAATGTTGCATCTCCTAGGATCATACTGCAATTTTTTAGGCTTCTGAGTCTTTGATCAGGTATTGTAATAACCACACCCGTCACATGTTTTTAAAATGCCAAATCTCAGAATAATATCACACTCTTTTCAATCAAGATGAATGCTGCTGAAAAAATGCAATTGTATACTGTGTGTTATAAACAGCAATTATTTCAGTTTCTTTTTTTTTTGTGAAAGCATCAAAAATCTTATTTTTTAACCATGAATGCTCTTTAAACCTCACAAACTCCACTGTTATTTTAACAATTAAAAATAAATAAAAAATAAGAAGAAAAATGTTTTGAAATATTCCTATTTAAAATTAACTTAATTTAAAAAAAAATCAATTGAATTAAACATCAGTATACTTTATAGCAAAAAATTCAATTACCTATCAACCTGGAACTGTGTTTACCTTGGTATATCATGAGCATAACATACAAATAATTTAAAAGAACAGAACAATATTTAATATCTAAACTGATCTTTTTATCCTGCAATATAATAGTAACACATGCAAATGGGGTAAGGGGTGGATTTGGGGTAATAAATGAAATAAATTCCAGAAACTCACTGTCCTTTTTGAGTATCAAATCTGGAAGAGCAGTACTTTCACCTGCCACAATTTGCTTTACCTTTCTTTGCATTTCTTCCCCAAGTCAGGTATACTCCCACATGTTTCTGTAAATCCCTTCTGACTGTGTAGCCAGTCTCCAGTTACTGTCTTTTTTTGGGATAAAGGAGCCCTTGCCTCCTTCAAAGGCATCTGCAAACCATATTTGTTACGGAGTAAGCATGGCAGTGTTGGAGAGGAGGGTGCATGGATAGTAACCTGTGTGGACAGCCCTTGCCTTCCCTGCGTTTCAACCTCATTTACCAAGTCATCTTGCCTGAAATCAGTTTGCAGGCACTGGATCTGCTCCATCCATGAACCTCTCTGGTGTTTTCCTAGGTGGCTCTTACTCCATCTCCCTCTATTAAATACGCGTCCAGTACAACTATTGCTAGATCTGTCAGCATTCCTGAAACAAAGAGTAAATGAGCCCTCCTGGGCAGAGTACTGTCTGAGTGACAGGCAGTAGCTCTGTGGTTATGGATCAGTAGTGAGGAAGTGACTTTAACTTTCACTGCATCCATAGCAGGATGGCCACAAACAGCTGGTGCTGTGCATCCTCTCTGCAATGTGCAGTATTTCAGCTCCCCTTGGCATGGATGGGAAGTGAGGTAAAAGAGTGGACCTGGGCTGGGAATGCAGCACCAAACCTTTTCCCAGTTTGTGGTATGTAGAATCACAGAACCATAGAACCGTTTAGGTTGCAAAAGAGTTTTAAGATCATTGAGTCCAACCGTAAACACATACATTTTGATTTCAATGCTCTTAATATCCACAGTTTTAACCTTGTGACTTTGAACATACAGTAGCTGCATCAACACGGAGAGTGCCAGAATGAGCTATTACAGTTAATCGACACTTTGCACATGCCCACATAGATGTAAGCAACTGCAGAACTGCAAAGCCAAAGAATGAGCTTGGGATGTAAAACAGGCCATTAATAGAGAAGCACATCTGCTGAAGGATCACGTCTTTGTGAGGTACACTTCAGTTAAGGTCATCAGACAGAAAACTCAAAACTCTCCTGCTCACAAAGCTTGTATAACCTGTACAATTCCTCATTGAGAGGAAGTGAAAATGAGCGATTTGTGTGGCTGATTTAGAGAAAAAGCTTTTTAAAAATAATATTTATATTGATAGATAGTCTTTAAAGAAATGTATTTAATAACTGCTTTGTCAGCCACATAAGTGTTTGTCTTATGGTGGATTATTTACTGTGGGATAAATGTCAATTAAAGAAAAACTTCTAAAATGCAATTCCTTGCTTCACAATTTCCCACTGACTCTCTTACTAGTAACTTTGCCAACCAGAGGTGCTAAAATAATTTAAAATCATTTGCAGCAGAATTCCCCACTAGTGTCTTACTTAAAACTGCATTTCATACTTCCCAGAAGTAAGACACCAGTTATCCTGTGCCTCAGACAGGCATCTGTATTATGGGTTCAATAACACTTGAACAACTATTTCCCACAGAAACTAAAGTAAAACTTAGGCTATGATGCTTAACTAGATGCAATGTGAGCAATCCCACTGATAATGCTGGGGATAGCCAGTTTTAAGGAGGTAATCTCACAGTTTGCTGGGCAGCTGCCTTTTTGTGTCTCTGTCATGATCCCTGATCTTCCCAGAAATAAGTCTTTTCGTCTAACCCCTCTATATATCACTTCTGCAGGAATTCTGGGCCTGTCTTATTTAACAGTAATGGCCAATGAACCTGACATTTTATATTGGTATGAACAGTGATTATACAATGGTATTGGTATGAACATTGGTATTGGTATTGGCATTGGCATGAACAGTGAGTATTTTCACACTGTAAATTTTTTTCCCCCAAAGTAGTTTTCCAAAGCTATTTAAAAAAAAAAATGGATAAATGACATTGGGTAATTCAATATTCCTTCAGCACACTGTTAATTTCCTTCACCCACTTATTTCAATTAAATGCAAGTCATTAGTAACTGCTCATTTTGTTCTAATGAGGTATGTATTGATTTATAATGGAGATTATTTTCTTCAGGGTTACATATATTTTGGGATAAATGGATAGAACGCTTGACAGTACACTAATCTTTGTTTCACTTAGGCAACGTATTTGCTTTTTCTTCTCTATGGCTGCTACAAATGTCTAGAAATATACAATTAGATGAATAATTACCGTCACGATTTGACAGGAGGATCTGCATGGGATCTTCTCAAAGGTGCTTGAAGGTGAGGTACCCTAATTGTACAGCATTTTGAGACAGCCCAAACAGAGGATTCCTCTGAGGTTGTTCTCAGTGCATTTGAAATGCCTTGATGTGAGAAACTCTCTTGCAACCCAGAGGTCTAATCCATGTGCAGAGCAGCGTGCTCCTTTAACTTTATGGTGTGTTGCTGGTCTGCATGCATAGATCATGATGCTGTGTTACATAGAAAGCCATAAATATAGGAAAACAGCTCTGTGTTGGCACCAACATTTATCTCAGAACCTGGGGGTGAAGAGAAACCAAGGGAATCTTGGAGTGCCTGCACACACAAACACTGGCATTCTGTCTTGTTTCTCAGTGAGTCCATTTCCAAGGCAGAGCCAAGAACTGTAATTTCCATTTAACAGGTCACAGTTGCTTTTGAGAGTAATTTTTGTGTCTATAGAACAGGCTTAGAAGTTTTATTTTAAAACACATGACATGCTTGATATGTATTTCAAAATTGCCTTCCCAACAGCCAAAGCCATTACAGAAGTTCACAACAAGCTGTAGCAAAATATAGGTATGTAAAAGAAGAGTTTGACGCTAAATTCCCTTCTCAGTTATCTTGGATGACAGGCTTTTTAACAGATTAGGGACAAGGAATACCATCTCCTGGACATTAACAGTAAGGTTTTTCACAGTCTTAAAAGAGATTGAGTTGAAATCATCACATCCTTGGTGTGTCCCAGGAAATTTGCACCCAAAGAGAGCCAGGACATAAGATCTCTGCCGGAACCTCCATCCTAATGTAATAGGTGAAGCCCTAACTCAGGGAAACACCTGGAGGCTGAGCAGCACATTCTCTTTCAGGGAAACACTTCCCAAGAGAAGCAGCCTTCCTCCCTAACTCCCGCTACTCCCCGGCCTGGTAGCTCTACTGTGTCCAGCTGCCTGCAAGACACAGGTGCTTCCCATCAGACCAAATACAGCCCAGCCTTGGTGGAAAAACCCAGGCTTGGCTCCATCATAGTGCACAGAGGGGACCTATTACTCCAGAGCTCTGGAGAAGTTCCTCCTCTCCAATCAGCAAGGTAATTAATGTTAACTAACAATCCCACTCCTACAATTATATAATTCCCAAGTACATTTCAGTGGTGAAATTACTGGCAGCGATCAGCTATTATTTTTTCCATTTTGCATGAAGAGGAAGAGGAGGCACAAACTTAATTTTTTAGCCCAGTTCTTCTTTGCTCCTGTCTCTTTGTACAAGGAGCCTGCCACAAACGGCCTCTGGGATTAATTTTAAATCTTTCTTGAGTATCTGCACAGAGAACAAAATTTCTCCAAACCTGAGGAATATTATATCCTCTGAAACTGAAAAGAAAGACAGGGAAAATGTGCTGGAGATATTAAAGCTAAGGCAATTCTACATGGCAGTGAATTTCCCTGTCTGTGTGACTTCTGGAAGCAAAATTTGTTCTTTTGCTAAGGGAGGACTGATTTTTCCTAGTCTCCACCTTAAGCCCCTAACAGACAGTTTCACTCTCTGGTGCACTGCACACTTTAGATGTAGCTTTACAATCTCCTGCTCCAGGTGTTCCAGCTCTTCCAAGTTTAAGTGTGTTTCAACCACAGAGGTTAAGAACAGTTGTGGTTCATTACTAAGATGGCATTTTAGAGCCAGGATTTCAATCTGAAGGCAGCTACATATCAACAGGAAAATTGTACTAACCTCTGCATTTGCAGAAGTATGAGTCATGAGAGATGTAGATGACATCAGTCCTACACAAAGTTGGCTTTCACTTTCAGGAAAATACACATGTGAAAAAAAAATTTAAAAGGTTTCTTCACTTGCAAAAATGACCATATTTAACAATTTTCCTGTGGAGAAGAGGTAAAATATTTGCAGTTTTCTAAAAGAGCACAAGTATTATTTGGCTCTTAACTTTACTCTTACTGAGAACAATTTTTTTTCTGTGATAAAGCATAAATAGAATTAATTTGCAGTCAATCATTTTGCATTTTTGCCTGAGCAGAGCTTGACAAACAGCTCTGAAGTTTAATTATGGTTTGGTTACCTTTACAGCATTTAAACAAATCAGCTTCATCCCTTCTGCACTGCCAGGAAAAGAGAAAGCAAAACAAGTAAAGCCACCTAAGGTTGTCTTCCCCTCCAGAGTGGTGTGCAATTCCAGAAAGCTTAAGACACTATATGTGGCAGTGTGCAGACC
>VZTJ01002362.1:0-10975 GCA_013397795.1 Orthonyx spaldingii | reverse complement strand
GAGGTGGCCATCGAGGACGTGAACGACAACACACCGCGCTTTCTGCAAGATAAATTCCAGCTGGAGATCAACGAGTTCACGTCTCCTGGGGCCCGGTTTTACTTGGGCTTGGCAGAGGATGCGGATGTGGGAAGCAACTCGCTGCAGGGCTACGAGCTAGAGGCCAACGAGTACTTCACGGTGGAGGTGAAAGAGAGCCAAGATGGCAGCAAATCCGCAGAGCTCCTTCTGCACCACTCACTGGACCGGGAGAGCGAGCAGAGCCTGCGGCTGATACTGACGGCGCTGGATGGCGGCGACCCTCCCCGGACTGGCACCGCCCAGCTCTGGATCAACGTCACCGATGCCAACGACAACCCTCCCGTGTTTGCGCAGGACCGGTACCGTGTCACCCTGCGCGAGGACGCGCCTCCGGGCTCGACAGTGCTGAACGTCTCTGCCTCCGATGCTGACGCCGGCACCAATGCCCACATCACCTATGGCTTCGGAAAAATGCCGACTAAAGTGCTTCAGAAGTTTTTGGTGGATGCAGAGAGAGGAATGATCACTCTGCAGGAAGCACTGGACTACGAGGACACGCGCGCGTTCAGCCTGGCAGTGGAAGCAAGGGACGGTGGTGGTCTGGTGGCACACTGCAAGGTGGAGGTGGAGGTGCTGGACGTGAACGACAATGCACCCGAGATCACGCTGCTGTCGCTGTCAAGCCCGGTGCCGGAAGACGCGCCGGCGGGCACCGTGGTGGCCCTGCTGAATGTAAAAGACGCAGACTCCGGTGAGAACGGTCAGGTGTCGTGCGAGCTGTCGGGCGAGGCGCCGCTGTCGATCGTGGCGTCGTCGGGCGGCTCGTACAAGGTGGTGACGACGAGCGCGCTGGACCGCGAGCAGGCGTCCGAGCACCGCGTGACGGTGGTGGCCCGGGACCGGGGCAGGCCGGCGCTGTGGAGCCGCGCGGAGCTGGCGCTCGAGGTGTCGGACGTGAACGACAACGCGCCGGTGTTCGAGGAGGCGGCGTACAGCGCGTACGTGGCGGAGAACAACGCGGCGGGCGCGCTGGTGCTGCGCGTGCAGGCGCGGGACGCGGACGCGGGCGCCAACGGGCGCGTGAGCTACTGGCTGGCGGGCGGCAGCGCGGGCGCGGCGGGCGCGGCGCCGCTGGTGTCGGTGGAGGCGCGGAGCGGCGCGCTGTACGCGCAGCGCTCGTTGGACTACGAGCAGTGCCGCGAGTTCGCGGTGGCGGTGCGGGCGCAGGACGGCGGCGCGCCGGCGCGCAGCTCCACGGCCACGGTGCGCGTGTTCGTGCTGGACCGCAACGACAACGCGCCGCGGGTGCTGTGGCCGGCGGCGGGCGCGGCGGGTGGGGCTGCGGGAGCGGCGTCGGCTGCGGCGCCGTTCGAGGTGGTGCCGCGCTCGGCCGAGGCCGGCTACCTGGTGGCCAAGGTGGTGGCGGTGGACGCGGACGCGGGGCGCAACGCGTGGCTGTCGTACGAGCTGGTGCAGGCGTCGGAGCCGGCGCTGTTCCGCGTGGGGCTGCACAGCGGCGAGGTGCGCACGGCGCGCGCCGTGTCCGAGAGGGACGCGGCCAAGCAGCGCGTGGTGGCCGTGGTGAAGGACCACGGGCAGCCGGCGCTGTCGGCCACGGCCACGCTGCACGTGGTGCTGGCCGAGAGCTTGCAGGAGGCGCTGCCGGAGCTGAGCGAGCGGCCGGCGGGCGCCGAGGCGCCGGCGGCCGAGCTGCAGTTCTACCTGGTGCTGGCGCTGGCGCTGCTGTCGGCGCTCTTCCTGCTCAGCGTGGCGCTGGCCGTGCTGGCGCGGCTGCGCCGGGCCGGGCCGCCCGCCGTGCTGCGCTGCCTGGGCGCGCAGCGCTTGTCGGTGGCCGGCGCCGCCTTCCCGGCCGACTTCTGCGAGGGCACCTTGCCCTACTCGTACAACCTGTGCGTGGCGGCGCCGGCCCGCGCCGTGCCCGAGGCCGCTTGGCCGCCGCCGCCGCTGCCCGTGCTGACTGCGGAGGAGCTTCTGGGCGGCGATTCCTGCGAGAAGCCGAGCCCGAACAGCGGTGCCGTGACTGGAGAGCCGCCCGTTGACTCCGACGCACCACAGGTCTGTAAACCCGCACGTTTCTGCTGTTGTTCTTGACCCGTTTCGAACCATTTTCCTTTTTTCCTCTTATTTTCCCCGGATGATATGGATAAGGTGTGCTGCTGTGTATGCATGACGGGATGATAAAGCTGTGTCATTCCTCTCTCTAAGAGTACGCATTTACTGGCGGCAGTTCTTGGTTTTTCGATGAAACGATTTTATATTCAAATGAAAGTTGTTGTCTAGAACTTTTACGTTTCGTTGAATTGTATTAGTAGCAACGATGAAGGCAAATCCTTAGTCTATAGAGGGAGATGCACTGAATCTGTATGACGGATTTGGGAAAAACAAACTTGACACTTGTTGTTGGGGATTTTTCCTTCCTAATCGATATAATGTACTTGGATGCTGGTGGATGGCAGGATACAAACCCTTGTCTTTATTCTTCTTTTTCACTATTAGACTTTTAAAGGGAACTTGAGGGTGGGATTACATGAATGGAGAGTGACAGGTAATTCACCACTTGTGAAAGATAAGAGTGTCGCCACGTTTGTGGGAAATGCTGCGACAGAAAAGGCAGGAATGGTAACAGTAGTGGGAGCAGTTAGCTGTTATAAGCAGTGTTTTCCACACTGCATGGTACTTTAATCTTTTTTGAC
Source organism: Orthonyx spaldingii (assembly GCA_013397795.1). NCBI lineage: Eukaryota > Metazoa > Chordata > Aves > Passeriformes > Orthonychidae > Orthonyx > Orthonyx spaldingii. Next base: position 8,240 of record VZTJ01002362.1, on the reverse strand, counting down.
ATTACTGATCTTTCTTTCATTCACAAGTGTAGAAGGTGTCAAAAAAAGGAAAAAAATAGAGCTAGTTTTCTTTTTCTATGCTTTTTACAGAAAGAGAAGATATTTTTTACCTTATTTAAATTGTCCTCAGTTTTATTTCAATTGTTGTTACATCGGTTTTTACAAGGATAGACCAGTGAGATCGGGAAAACTTTTATCAAATGTCAAGGGGATCCCCCAAAGGACTTGAATGAAGTCAATTTGCACACTTATCCATGGTCCCCATCGTTTAGAGCATGCAGCTCTTCTCCTACTGTTCTACAGTGTTTTGTTGAAAATATGGCTTGCCAAGAAAGAATTAGAACAATACTTTACTGACAAGCTTCAATTCCTTGCACCTTGGAATTTGAGAAAATGAAAGCCCTTCCTTGTCGCTAAAGAACGACTTAATGTAAATGTGTATTAATTTAGATTATTCGGGCCAGGTTCACTGCAGATACTTCCTGATTCCGGGTTAGTTGCAGTACAGTCAGCGAAAAGTGCTTCAGTGACCTACAGTCTGAAATCGGGGGTGGGAGATAATCATCTTTGAATAGCCAGGGCTTCTCCCCCTGTCCTCTGTTCCCATGAATGTCTTATAGGGAGACATCCCAGAGCACCTGGCAGCTGCCTGAGCAACCAAACTTCACGGCAGTTTAAGGGACTGTGTTAGACCCCACCTTCTTCTGCCTTTAAATGCCTCTTCTTACTCAGTCGTGGTGCAGTAGTTAATTTAGACCGTCTTGTGTAAGAACTGAAAAATTTAAAACGAAGTTCCTTCCACTTGGATTTGTGAGACTGATATCTCTGCTTCTCCTGTGGGCAGATTTATGGGTTTGATTATCGCATTTTGTATCTGTGAGCCTCTTTTGTTTTGCTGCCGTCGTGCCAGTCATTCAAGCCGCACGATTTAAATAATATTTCTAGACTAATAGAGTAGGACTACGACTGTTCTACACAGTAAAATCAGGCAAAATAGTTTATTTTACCTATATCGCCGGCAGCAGATTCTATTTTTCTGTGAGTTAGAAACATACCGCTAACGAGACACTTCTGCTTTCCTGCCGGCCGTGATGTGTTCGAGAATAAAAGGATAGTCTGGAGAAAAGCAGGAGGTGTCTGCGGCGAATGTCCCGTGCCCGCGAGCTGCCCGTGGCAGCGCTCGGCAGCGCTCGGTGCCTGCAGTGCCGGGAGGAGGCTGCGGGCGCCGCTGTTGACCGAGGGAGCGAGAGGAAGCTCGGAGCGCTGCAGCCCCGCCCGCTGCGGAATCGCTCGGTCACTCGCTCCCTATTAGACTCGGCGACCGAGCGGTCTGCGATCGTCCCCACGGTGCGGAACCGTGCTGCGGAGAGGCGGAGGGGCCGGCAGAGGCGACCGGAGAAGGAGTGGGAGCGGGATCCCCGGAGTAAGCGGCGGGGAGCGGTGGTGCGGTGCCGCGGCGGAGATGTGCGCGGCCGGGAGGCGCTGGGGCCGGCGGCAGCGAGCTCTGCTCTGGGCCGTGCTGCTGGCGGCCTGGGAGGCGGCGTGGGGGCAGCTGCGCTACTCGGTGCCCGAGGAGATGCCCCAGGGCTCGTTCGTGGGCGACGTGGCCAAGGACCTGGGGCTGCAGCTGCCGGCGCTCAGCGATCGCAGTGTCCGCGTTGTAGAAAGAGGTAGGAGTCAATACTTCTCTCGGCACGGGAAGACGGGACATTTAGTGACGGCGGAGAGGATCGACAGAGAGCAGCTGTGCCGGCTGGTGGAGAAATGCGTGCTGCGCTGTGAGCTCATAGTGGAGGGGGAAATGCAGGTTTACGGACTCGAAGTGGAGATCACGGACGTGAACGACAACGCACCCAGCTTCAGAGAGGCAGAAACAGAGCTGAGAATGAGCGAGATGACAGCCCCGGGGTCGCGGTTTCCACTTCCCAGGGCTCACGACCCCGATACGGGACTGAATTCCCTGCAGAGCTACGAGCTGAGCGGCGACGAGCACTTCTCGCTGGCCGTGCAGGCGGGCCCCGGCGGCGATCAGCGTCCCGAGCTGGTGCTGGCGAAGGCGCTGGACCGCGAGGAGGCGGCGTTTCACGAGCTGGTGCTGAGGGCGAGTGACGGCGGCGATCCGGCACGGACGGGCACGGCGCGGATCCGTGTGACCGTGGTAGATGCGAACGACAACGCGCCCGTGTTCAGCCAGGCGGAGTACACGGTGCGTGTGCCCGAGGACGTGCCCGTGGGCTCCGTCCTCGTCACCGTCACGGCCACCGATGCCGACGAGGGGCTGAACGGGCACGTGAAATACTCTATGAAGAAGGCGACGGACATAGCAGCGGATATTTTCCATCTGGATACTGAAACTGGAGAGATCAAGCTGTTGAGGATCCTGGATTTCGAGGAAGGCGATTCCTATGAACTGGAGGTGCAGGCACATGATAGTGGAGCTCTTTTCGATACGACAAAAGTTGCGATCACCGTTACAGATGTCAACGACAATGCGCCTGAACTGACAGTATCGTCAAAGCTGACCGAGATCTCGGAAGATGCCCCGCCGGGAACTGTTGTAGCCCTCCTGCACGTGCAGGACCGGGACTCGGGGGCGAACGGCGAGGTGCGCTGCTCGCTCGACAGGGACATCCCGTTCCGGCTGGAGAAGTCCTTTGAGGACTATTACCGTGTGGTGACGGCGAGAGAGCTGGACCGGGAGCAGGTGTCGGAGTACAACGTGACGGTGCGGGCGGCCGACGGCGGGTCGCCGGCGCTGCAGAGCAGCGCGGTGCTGGCGCTGCGGGTGCTGGACGTGAACGACAACGCGCCGGTGTTCGCGGAGGAGCGCTACAGCGCGCGGCTGGCGGAGAACAACGCGGCGGGCGCGCTGGTGCTGACGGTGCGCGCGACGGACGCGGACTGGGGGCAGAACGCGCGCGTGCGCTACCGGCTGTCGGAGGGGCGGGTGCGGGGCGCGCCGCTGTCGTCGTACGTGTCGGTGCAGGCGGAGACGGGCGCGCTGTACGCGCTGCGCTCGTTCGACTACGAGCAGGTGCGCGAGCTGGCGCTGTGGGTGCGTGCGGAGGACGGCGGCGCGCCGGCGCTCAGCAGCAACGTGTCGGTGCGGCTGCTGATCGTGGACGAGAACGACAACGCGCCGCAGGTGCTGTACCCGCCCGCGGCTGTGGCGGCGGCGTCGGCGGCGTGGCGGGCCGGGGGCTGGTCGGGCGTGGAGCTGGCGCCGCGCTCGTCGGAGCCCGGCGCGCTGGTGGCCAAGGTGGTGGCGGTGGACGCGGACGCGGGGCAGAACGCGTGGCTGTCGTACGAGCTGGCCAAGGCCACGGAGCCGGGGCTGTTCCGCGTGGGGCTGCACAGCGGCGAGGTGCGCACGGCGCGCTTCCCGCTGGCCCGCGACGCGGCGCGCCAGAGCCTGGTGGTGGTGGTGAAGGACCACGGGCGGCCGGCGCTGTCGGCCACGGCCACGCTCACCGTGCTGCTGGCCGAGAGCGTGGCCGAGCTGCTGGCCGAGCTGGGCAGCGCGGCCGAGGCGGCGGCGCCGGGCGAGCCGGCCGGCAGCCTGACGCGCTGGCTCGTGCTGGCCGTGGCCGCCGTGTCGTGCCTCTTCGTCGCCTTCCTGCTGCTGCTGCTGGCGCTGCGCCTGCGGCGCTGGCGCCGCGAGCAGCTGCTGGCGGCCGAGAGCGGCGCCTTGCGCGGCGTGCCCGTGTCGCACTTCGTGGGCATCGACGGCGTGCGCGCCTTCCTGCAGTCCTACTCGCACGAGGTGTCGCTCACGGCCGACTCGCGCAAGAGCCAGCTGCGCTTCTCGGCCGCCAGCTGCTGCGACACCCTGCCGGCCCGGCCGGCGCCCGACGAGCCCGCGCCGCTGCTCGGGGACGAGGACCCTGCCGGCCGCCCACCGATGGATCCAGTCGCTCTCCCGGTGAGTTCCCCGTTCCATTTTATCTCCGTGATGCTTTCCTCTCTTGCTTCTCTCTTCACCCGTGTTCTCTTTGCTGCTTTTGCTGTCAAGGAAGGCAAAGACTCGTTCAGCAACGCGCTGAACTTTGATGCCTCTTTTTGCCATAAAGTGGACACGGTTGCGATGCTCAGTTTTAAAGGTCGGAGAGGCAGGAGAATTTAGGCTCTTGGTGGCTTGAGGTTTCTTCTTTTTGGGCTCAGTGTTTTTATCAACAACGTTGAAAAAGAACTGCATGTCCCTGGTTTTTAAATACATTCTATGGCAATAGCTATTGGAGGGTGAGAGGCGGTATTTCATGGTGCTAGAGGAGGTATGAGGAGGTGAGGATTGTATGTAAATATACACGGACAGAGTCTCTCCTGATGTCCACAGCTCCTCTAGTTTTAGAACTTTGAGGTTTCTTCACAGAACAGGTGTGACCTGATTTATGTATCCTCCTAGATAAAAAATATTTATGTCAAGTTTGTGGTGAGATTTTGTGGCTCGTTGAAGAGAAATAATCTGGGAGATTGGCCTATGGTGCCAGATGTTAGCAAATTATGAGGGTGAGGGAATACCATGGGTTTGGTAAAGGATTGTAATGCAAGTCTTGGGAGTTGTACATGAGGGTCTTGTAAAGTACACAAGGGAATATTTTTCTCCTTTCTTTGTTCAGTGCTTGTCTGAAATGTGAGGTTCTCCTTCCCCAAATATTTGGCTAGAAGACAGGTTATTCCATGTGTATGGAAAGCCCTGGGAAGGTTCTTTGTATCTGTTTGCACATCATCATAATTTTGTAACTTCACAGCTTAATCACGTACTTATGGCAAGTACCTTATGGAAAGTTTGGGAAGAACAAGCTATGTATTCACTACATACTGAACATGTGAATGAATTACCTACTCTTAGTTACATGATCAAGAAAAGTGTGTTGTGATCCCTTTCTTTCTGCGGGTTTTCACTTCCTGCCTTGCTCTTTTGATGGTCTGAAGGCAGTCCTTTCTCTCTGATAGCGCGTGAAAGATCAGATCTGTTGCATTTGCCTGGCTGTGCTATAGTTTCCTTAAAATGTCACTGTACGTAGGCTCTTGTCATATGCCCAAGTGACAAATCAAATATTATCCGTGGTAAGGAGAAATTGTTAGTGTAACATTTCTTTTGGTGATATCTCTGCCAGTTATGAAGACCTATGATAACCATGTGAGCTGCGAAGGGTTTGAGGAGAGAATTTGAGGTGCTTTGTATGAGGAGGTACTGATGGATGCATGGCATGTGTTTTGCCAATTCCCAGATTTTATTGTTGGCCTTCTGACAACGAGTCTGAAGATGTCTTATTTTTTGATATTGCATGTTTTGGACTCAAATGAGTTGTGGGTTCAGCACATTTTACATTAAGAGCGGTAGAGTCACACACCTTCCAAGAGCCCATGTGCTGAAGAAGGACAGTGTTGTGTTTGAGATGATATTTTGACAACTGGGTCTTTAACTGAGCTGCTGATTGCTTGCATCTCTTAAAACAATTTATGTTGGTTCACATTAACAGGATGAACAGAATAGCCTTTGTGCATGGATCCGTGTTGTGATGGTTGGGATCTGAGCAGTTGTGTGTGCAATTTCTCTTTTAATGGTGTCCATCTGCAATTTTAACTTTCCTGTTGTGTGATGCTTGGACAGGAAGAAGGGCTCCCTCTGTACAGAGGCTGAGCAGGTGGAGGAGTTAACTGTGATATAGCTTGAAGTGGCTAAAAGGAAGGTATAAAAGTTCAGTTTGTCCTAGTTGTTACATGAGGACCACAGCTGTGGTTCCAGGATTTTTCCTTTTTTTCAGTCAAAGAAATGCCTGAGTCTGGGGTCTGTGGTGTAAGCTCCTGTGTGAGCCTCCTGTATACTTGTTATAGACTAACTTTGTTTGTTGTGCACCTCGGGGGTGGGTTTTTCAGAGTTTTTGTGGGGTTTTTTTAAGGAGTTAAGATAGTCCTCATTATGGCTGGCAATCCTGCAAACACCAAAACACAATCTTGCAAATATCAATGTCCTACAATTATCAGGATGGAAGAGAAATTCTCATCCGTCCTTTGAAGGTGGACATCACTAAATATTAAGGCCTTTGATAAATTTACCCTTCCTTAAAATGAAACTGAATTAAAAGGTCTTTTCCACATGCCTGACGTATACAAGCTTGTGGTTATATGTCACAGGTCCAACTAAAGGTTGTACATGCAGGGCAAGGAGGGTGAGAGGCTGCCTTTGAACCAGGGAAATAGGTGGGTCACTGCGGCTTTGGCTGAGAAATGGTTTGATTTCAAGCCTGATGCCAAGACCAGTGCCATTTCTGCTATGTTCCTGGTTTCTCTGTCCTGAAAGGCAATGATCGTTCTCCATCAATAAAGCTTTTTCACAATAACTGTGCATGTAAAACCATGATGCATGGGTAGAATAACTTAATAATCCTGTGTGAAATCTCCATTATGCATCTGTACCTTCTTGTGATATAGTGAGGTAGAATTTCTTCATAAGTGTAAATAGATTTCTGTTCAGACCTTTGTTTCCTGTAAGAGTGTTGACTTTTTCCTCGTTTCTGGTCAGTGCTTTCACTTTTGAAATTGTGATTGTTGTTTTGCAGCAAATACTTCAGCCACCTAGAACAGAATTTTGTGTGTGTGGAATATGAAGCAGAAGTTAAAATAGAAATCTGTTGTAATTTCTCAAAAGACTGAGCTTGAGAAGGAGGCCTGTGATAAGGTCTTTACATTTATGGTTTCATATTTGTGGGAGGTGAGCAAGCTACACAGAAAAAAAATACTTCCTGAAAGATGTTTTCTTAAAATTACCCCTCTACTGTGTAGTCCAGAGCAAGACCTGAGGGCCACACTTGTACATTGAGACATGAATCCCTTCCATGTGCTCTCAGGGGAGAATTTCAACAATGCAGTGAAGAGCAAGAAAACTTTCCCTTGAGTCATACTCTCCACACTGTTGTTTTTGTTTCCTGTGTATGTAGGTTTACAGCATTTTAGGAATGTGTTGTACTAGTGCTTCTTGGTGCAGCAGGTGTGAAAGGCAGGAGATGTGAAGGTATCTTTGAATTCTGTTCATGTCTGCGTGAACAGGTGTAAACACGGCCTTTGTAGAAGGTGCATCTCTGTGGAACTGTGTGTGTGATACACGAGGGGAAGAGAATTCCTCTAAGCCATTAATTTGATGAGTCTTTTTATGTTGAATGACCATTCCTCTATTATTTTGGCCATTTATCTTTTGTGTGCTTTAGAATCCTTCAGTTTCTTATGAGAATGATAGAGAGCAGACAAATTAACCTCCCTTTTTGGTTTCATCATAATGTTTTATCCCATCATGACAAGTTTTGCCAGAAGTGAACTCAGCAGCTGTGTAGGTTTGGAGAGGACACAGGGGAGCTATAGAACAGATTACAATTTCCTTTCTTATGACATATCATAGTTAACAGGAGTGTGTCCCTGATGGAGTACCATGAAAGTTGGGCTGCTTCTGCTCATTAAGTGGAGCCTAACAAATGTTGCACCTGATATACTCATTTATCTGCATTTCTAAATTTACATTGTTTGTTGTCATGAGATCAACCTCAGGGTGTCTGGTCTTATGAGGAAGGTGACATCTGTTCCAATTGTCCCAGTGCAGGTGCAGTTCACATACACACCTGTGATATTTACAGCTGTAGAAAGGAAGGGTTTCATAGTCATGTGTGTGGTCACCCAGGCACTCTTGTCCATAACAAAAGAATACAACCTGACCTCTACTGCAGAGTACTTCAAAGAGTAGAGTGGCCACCAGCCATGGTTTCCATGAACAGAGTAGCAGCCAATAGGAGAATATATGCAGGGTGTCTCCCACACAGTCGCCCAGAACCTGGTGGCAACTCAACTGGAGACTGTTGGATGGATGAACTACTGGTTGCATGGTCACCTCGACAGAATTATAGTCAATGGCTTAATGTCCAAGAGGAAACCAGTAAGGTGTTGTGTACCTGTGGTCTGTACTGGGGCCGATACTATTTCGTATTTTTATACGCAATGGGATTGAGCACACCCTCGTGTTTGCAGCTGAAACCAAGCTGAGTTGATCCATGAGAGGGCAGAGATTCCAGCCAGAGGGACCTTGATAAGCTGGAGAAATCGGCCAATACAAACATCATTAAGTTGATCAAGGCCTAGTGCAAGGTCCTACACCTGGGCCAGGACAATCCCTTGTTTCAATACAGAGTGGGGGATTGGGAGCAGCCTTACAGTGAAGGATTTGTGGGTACTGGTGGGTGACAAATGGGACA
>VZTJ01002361.1:101452-153767 GCA_013397795.1 Orthonyx spaldingii | reverse complement strand
GTGGGGGGGGCAATAAAAGAGCTGGAGAGGAACTTTTTACAAGGGCCTGTAGTGATAGGACATGGGGGAATGGCTTTAAATTGAAACAAGGCAGGTTTAGACTCGCTATTAGGAAGAAATTCTTTCCTGTGAGGGTGGTGAGACATTGGAACAGGCTTCTCAGAGAAGCTGTGGATGCCCCATCCCTGGAAGTGTTCAAGACTAGGCTGGATAGGGTTTTGAGCCATCTGGTCTAGTGGAAGGTGTCCCTGCCTCTGGCATGGGGGTTGGAACTTGATGATCCTTAAGGTCCCTTCCAACCCAAACCATTCTGTGATTTCAAGACAATACAGACAAAAATTCAGGCACTGCTCACCAACCCAAGAATGTTCCAGCCATTAAGCAGTATTTTGTGAAGGCAGAAAAGCAGGTGTCAAACAGTTCCTCTGTATCTTCTTGGGAGGTGTACCTTGAGGACACCACTACAGCTTGATCTGTACCCCAAATGCCCACCCCTTCAGACTCAAAAGCTGCTTTGAAAATCCACTCAAGTTATCAAACAGGGCTACCCAAACTAGAGCTGAACACATTAACTTCTGAGTGGTTCATATACAAAGCAATTGTGAGTTTCCCTCTAGGCTACCTGGATCCTAGTGCTGCTATGCAGATTATGGAAGGAGGTTTCCGGAAAGGAGCATGCAGAGAAATAAAGGTGCAGGGAGGAGCTAGGAGCCGCTACCTCTCACAGGAGCAAGTTACTGCAGATTAGCTGAACGCAGTAATTTGCTCCTGTGCGAGGCAGCAGCTCCTGTGCTTGCTCTGGTGGGTGCAAGACCGAGGACATATCGTGAAGGGACACAGACAGACTTGCAGCTCTAGCCAACAGCACAAAGGTCAGATAGGCCTGGAAAGCAGGGAGTATGGAGTGAAAAATGCAGTGTGTGAGGCCTGAAAAGAGGTAAGTGGCACTGGGAAGGTGGAATGTGTAGAAGGAAAATGATGACCAATAAACAGGCATATGGCTTGAGGTGTCTGGTTTCTAAGGAAGAAAGCTGCCCTGTAACAGGCAGCAGTGGGCACAGAGTTGCCTACAGCAATGCTTCAGTTACTCACTACCCCTAGGAAACAGGACATGCAACTTCTTCCTTACATTTCAACAAAAGTGTTCACAAAATCCCAGAACTGATGACAATTTATCAAATAACATCTTGCTGTATTTTATTAGGAAATCCTAAAATTGAACTTGACATACGTTATGTTTGAAGAGCAGTTCATTGCTCCACATAAGTAGTTTGATACTTTATTTCTGGTTTATTCTTGACGGTTGCCTGTTTCACCAGCTCCTGCAACTACAAGAGCACCTGACTCTAGATGAGTTTGATTCTAGATAAGCTTGCTTTTAGGAGCTTGGTATGTGCTATCACCCGCCACCAAAGCTTTGCTGGATGCAATAAAATGTCACTGCTGTATTTTATAATCACAAAGGTATTTGAGGGCGTGCAAAACTGCAGAAACTTCCAAAATTCATCTTGATGCTGTGCATCTTGATGCTGTCTCCCTTTACTTTTAATGACAACATGGATGGAATTGACTGTTTTTTGCAAAGGATGAGGGGCAGCTTCTGCTGTGGTCTGTTGTCTTACCTGAAAGACCTCAATCCAGATCAGACAGGTTTTTTTCTGGTTTATATGAACAGTGGATTGATACTAGAAACATCCTTAGTGTCTGCCTGGAGGGATCTTGCCCTATCAGAAACGATTAAAGAGGAATTCCAGTGATGAGACAATAAGGTAAAGGGATTAAGATACATGGATTACTTCCACTTTACAGTCAGAAGTGGCAAAAAGCAGCTACACTGGTGCTGGGAAAAACTTCATCCTTCATATGCTGTGGGCAGACTTACAGTCTTCACAGGTGTTGGTAGTGAAAAGATTTCAATCCTGAGAAGATGTGTCCCAAGACTGGAATAGTTGTGAAGCAAAATGGAAAGAAAAAAGTATCCTGACACTCAGTGGGGCTACAGACCTTACTGCACGTCTGCATCTTTACTGCTGAGAACACCTCAGTGTACACATCAGCGGCTGATTAAGGCCAAAAATGCAACACACCCTGTTTTGAGTATAAATTGGACAGAATAACATTTTAGGAAAATCTCTGTGACCACACTCACAGTCTAAACTCCCATATTTAAAGTAGCTATATGATGGGGATTAATATCAGTTAAGTTTTTATGTTTCATTTTAAAATGTATCTTCTGTGTGATAAGCATATACAAAGACTACTACTGATATGTTCTGTATGTGCTTTTAACTGTCTCTGAAATCACTGGATGCATTTGCACATTTTGGGCAGAAATGACTGTTAGAAGTCATGAACACAGATGAACAACAGCCCTGACAACAGGTGCAACACCTCTGTAAGTTAAATAACTGTATTTTCAAACTCTGCTTGAATATCTTCATGGGTAGCTTTGAGGGTAAAGGTAACTTTCATACATAATGGTATAAATTTTGTATTCAATTATGCAAAGAAATTATTCCATTATTTCACTATTGCACATGATGACCTGAGCACAAATAAAGCACTATGACACAGCAGAAAGGACACCATATTCCTGTGATGAAGTTGATGTCCTTTTACAGACATAATAAATATTCTGCCTTTATCTTGTGTTCACTTAAACTGAGAGGGAGAACTGTGCACTGTGCTGCAATATCATAACCATAGAATGAGAAGCAGCTTCCTAAGTAGTTTCTTGAAGACTCACTTGAATTCTACTACAGTGACATTCCAATTATATTTTGCTTCTTGCTTATGGTAATCATTTCCTTTTGGCTTAAAACTCTAATTACGTATTTTCTAGGAATATAAAAGCAAGCAGAAAATCAGGAAAGCATGAACAGAGAATTATGAAAAATGATGTTAGGGTCAAAAGAATTAACTTCCTACATTTAATTTTTTTAAAGATCATTAATTCTTTCATTATTTAATTCACTGACTATTGTAAGAGTAACATAGTGAAAACACTACACTAGGTATTATGAAGTAATTTAAAATATATAAAAGGATCCAATACAAGTTCTGGAAAAGACTAATAACAGTGCTTGTAAATTTAAACTGGCATGCATATATGGTCTGTAAACAACATGCATTTCATCTTGTTCTAGAAGTATAGAGAGTCAAGGACTTGACAGTTCCCAGAAGCAGTACATGAACAGGGACAGTGGCAACACAGGGGTGTCACAGACAGAAGAGTTGTCTCCTGCTTTTCATAGTGCATTTACCAAACCACCTGTTTGGGCTATGAAAATATTTGGGCTAAGAAAAATTCTTACTCATCAGTCAAGCAAGAAGACTTTCTTCGTGGACAGATATAAGCTATTCTAGTATAATCATCATGGTAAGGAGTAGGCAAATAGGCTGTATATTTGATTTAGGACATTCTTCCTCAAATTAGAGCACAAATTGGAAAAAGTTATGAGGGAACTGGAAGAGATATTATGCACTGCTGGTTACATGGCAAAGATGCAAAAACCCCTGGGTTAGAACACAAGAGGGAAAAGGTTGGGAAGCAATACATTCAAGTGCAAAAAAAGAGACTGGTAACAGTTTTATAACGCTAAATTCATCTCTACAATAAACAACCCCACAGAAATTTAAGTAAACCTCTTTCATTCCATGAATTCTGAATTTGTAGAATAGTCCAAGCCAAGTTAATGATGACCACAATTAACATAAGAGTGTATTCTAAATAATATTCCCAGGGAGAAACGCAGTGGGTAGCACAAGCTACAGACTTGAATGTAACACCCTCAGCCCTCCCACAACAGTACTACAATAGCCTGTGCCATGTGCCATATTAATAAGCATGGCGCTTTCAAGCACAGGCAACTCAGGCAACAATATCAGTGTTATGTGCTAATTGCCCTTCGAGCTCCTCAAGCTCCTGTGTGTGGTACTTGAAAGGCTTCACTGAATTACCTCACTCCCTACAGTAAATCACTGTCACTGACTACTGATAATGGGAATCTTGGAAGTAACTGATCCCTGAAAGACATGCTTCCACTGAGCAATGTCACCACTGTTAAATATCAAATGAAATAAAAATTACATTTAGAGGGCTTTAAACTGCAAACTGAAGTGACCTCATATCTGAGGTAATGGTCTGCAAGTGATTCTAGACCATCAAAAAGAATAAACTGACCAATATGAAGGTCAGTTTGAATTAATAGGGTTTAATTTGCATCAGTTTTTGAAAAAGTGTTTGGCTGTGGTGGAGTTTTTCTGGGGGGTGGGACTGTTTGTATACAAACACTTTCCTAGAGACAGGGAGATTTTTTTCAAGGCACATTCATGCACTTGATAAATAAAACCACAATATCAGATGTTTCCAAACAGTACTTCTTTTTGTTTGCTGCATTTATGTCTAGCACTGATAATATTTTAATGTTTGTCCACAGCATGTCTGGCTTTGCTTTACAGGCAAATAACATAAAGAAGCATTTTGACTACATTTACATATAACCTATCCATAAAAAATAGAAAGGAAAACTAAGTAGAAACAAAAAGTACCTATTAAATAATCATGCCCATTCCTCCACCAGTGGAATATTACTCCCTGTAGTATAATGAGCAATTTGGCCAGGTTGGCCATAAATTATCTGGAAAATGAGGCTGCTTGCCTTTTCCTTTGGGAGGTTATTACATAGTTCAAGAGATTTCACTATTAGAATCTATTTCTAATAGTAAACATCAATTTCTCTTTCTGAATATCATCCCTTTCATCTCACTGAAATATAGGACAGGAGTTAGGAACTATTCCCAATTTGTGAAAGATCTGCCTGACACTGGCTGTGATGCAAGTTTGCCCAGATTTATTCATATATCACAAAGTGAGAGCACGCACACAGCTCTGCAGTGGCCGCACTGGAACACCATAAATCCACATTCTAGTCTATGACCCCACAGGGTCCTTTCACCTTGGCCATCTTTTAAAATATAACAGACACCACAATACAGTAAATGCAAGTACCAGAATTAAGTGAAGAATTGATACCACAATGCGAAGCTTTGTATCACAAGACTTCAATAAAATAAGAAGACTAATTACAGATATTTTAAATTCAAAACAAAGACATTTTGAGTGTTTCAAGATTTACTTGAGAAAAACAGATTTTTAACAACAAGTAAGATATAGAAGAAATAAATGAGATAATGAAAAAAAAAAAATCTCAAGCATATCCAAGTAGAAAACTGGTAAAAAAATTGTTCAGTAGATTAACTTGATCATGTGGAAATACAGGAAACAACCAAGAAAGATAAGGAGACTGTTGAAAAGGTAGTGGATTTGTTTGTACCCACCAAAAGGCATCTAGTCAGGAACATGGGGTGTTTTAGTCACCAAAATGAAATCCTTGAGAAAGAGAGGTACTGAAAGAAAAGCTCTGGAGTTACATTGATAATTAAGGTGAAATAAATCACCAAATCTTGATGCAACATACCCAAGATTTCTGACATTTCTTAGTATGGAGCATCTGAATTGCTATTTTAAAAAAAATCCAAGTCCACCTTACACACAGAAATAGGGTAATTCCTGCAAACTTCCTAGAGCCCTACCCTTTAGACAGCATTGTTCAGCATACCTTGGCCACGCATGGCAATGCTACTTAGGAGGTTGCACATCCCCTGCACTCACACTGTGGCTGCATCTGCCTCTCTTTTGATCATTTTAATGAAAGAGTGCTTGAAAAGTAGTGGGGGACGGGAGAGGCAGCACACTGACATAATCGATTCAGACTGCCAAAAGGCATCTGTTACAGTCTTCTTCCACAGTAATTTATTTTTAAAAACCCATAAAACTAGGCAGTAAGTACTTTTATATGAAAGACACTTCTTACTGTTATGGACCAAAACCTGCTTAAGAGATTGGACAGGAAGGATAAATGGTCAGTTTCCATCTTGGCAAAGGCCAAGTGACTGCTCAATTGATGTAACACACTGTTTAATATATTTATTAGTAATCAGAAAAAGTCATGAACAGAGAAAGTCTGCTGATGAAGCAAGTTATGAAGCAATGGCTGGCAACTTTAGCTAGATTACAAAGTTCATCACTTTGAAAGGAAGCTGATGTTGTATTTAGAATCACTCATACCGCCTCAGCATTACTTTCCTCAGAAGTGAAAGATATGTGCTGTCTTGTGTATGAATGAGGGAAAGGTACTTACACCATTTAACTAAGGAATGTATCATAATGTGAATGAGCCTGTCAACTAGAACTCTGCTATTTCCTAACATTTAAAGTGTTGACTTCAAAGCTCACTGAATTTTCTTTCCATGTGAGGTTTTGTCATTCCTTTGTTCTTGGTCCTTCTAATTAAAAAAAACCCAAAAAACCAAACCACAAACAAACAAACAAAACAAAAAAAAACCCCAGAACAAAATAATACAAAACAACCAAAAAAACCTCACAAAAAGCCAACCAACCAAAAAAAAAAACCAAAAAACCAACCCACAAAAAACCCCCATACTTTTGTCCTGCACAACTACTCTAAATCGTAAGAGCAGAGCTGGAAATTTGAATACTCTGCAATTTTAACAGGTTGCTACTACTGAGAAACCATGACAAAGAACTGGCAGGGAAGTCATGATGGGGTGATCTCATCTGGCTATAATTTCCCCCATTCTGCCCTTCATTTGACAGCACAGATGCTCCAACAGTTTTCTCATTTTCCCAGTGCCCTGCATGCCACACCAGTGGTGGCAAGACCTCACTGGTACCTTGAGTAAAGCAGTTGGTAACAACACCCTTTCCACAATGCAGGGAAAACCAAAGACTGATCAGGTGATCTGTATTTAATTCATTGTAACAAAAGAACAAGGAGTCATGGAATTATGCCAATTGAGCGAGAATTCAAATATTATAAATATTTAATCACAAAACAGATAATTAAACTGGATCTCATAGACGTTCTGGTGTGCAAGAGAAACAGGGATTGGATATGCATGTGCATAATAAAAATATCTAGAAGACTACAAATTTCCCCTTAAAATAAAACAGAAAACATAGAATTCACCTGTCTACACTGACCAGAGATATAATCAGTATGAAAATTCCCATCTTCTTATTAAAGATCCTCCATAGGAAGAGCAGCCTTAGCCATATGCATGCACACAGCCAGACCACTCCAACTGATTTTCGTCCTGTTTCTCTACACCACTTTAATCATTTATTCAAAATAAATACTTCATTAATTAATCATGCACAACCAGAAAAATGATTGAATTACAGTCTACAAACCATTTAGGTATGGGTTCATGGGGGACTATGCAGATTGCAATCCCAAGGTGAAGCCTGTAATGAACAACGAATTGTTTGTTTGGAATACAGGATATTCACCCAGCTCCCACTCTATCCAGACCTAAGTGCTACCAGCAGAATGCCTGAACAGCCATCTGCTGCAAACAATCCCACCACCCAAAATAAAGTAGGAAGGCTATCACAGACTTCATGAACTCTACTTAATGCTTCACTCTCATTACTGAAACCTTTATGGATGGTGCAAGATTTAGTTCACCTGTCAATTATAAAATTAAATCCCTCAGCGTAATCATACATGAACTTGTAAATGAAATTTCTTTTACAGAAATTCTTCTGACATAAATGTAGTATTCCACATTCTGAAGTATTAAGAAATGCAGCTGTCCTGAGTGTGACAAAATAAACCACTATTATCTTGTAATATCAACTAACAACAGTAATACTCATTATTGCATCTGTAATCTAGAAGACATTCTCAGGAAAGCTGCTCTGTGTATCTGGTGTGTAAATCTGCTCAAAAAAAAAAAAAAAAAAATTAAAAGATTTCAAATTTGTATCCTGATCCATAAGGCTCCTTTCCCTATAAGGGAAATCACTGCTCTGTATCAAGGTGCTCTGCTTCACTTCAGAAGTGCCACATCTCTTCCAGTAACCCATTTAGCCATTTCTCTGTCTTTCGTTTCTCACTGTAATGTTCAGCTGCCCCTTGGTTTTGTTTTCTGCAGACTTTTTAAGATGGCTATGTCCCTTCAATACATTCCACCCCTCTCCCTTCTCCTTTCTCTAACCTTTCATCCCAACTCCCACATTTAGAGGGGAGGCATACTTTTATCAGAGCCACCAGTAGGGGAGTGGGAATGTCCTGGGATGATGGCAGCTTGGACAATGCTAAGAAATGGAAGGCAGACAGGATTAGGAACAAAAAAGCCCTTCTGAGATGCCTCTGCTCCACACACAGCATTTGCTTCACATCAACAGCTCCAAGATTCACAACTATGGTTCCAGTTTCTCCTCGGCAGCCATGACCTCCACTCCAGTTTAAACCTGAAGCAGCTACTAAAACCACACAGGGCACCAACCAGGCTCCCTCCTTCCCAGGCACGTGGCACACAGTCACATCTGAGTTCACACCCCAAGAAGTCCCACGCAGCCAGACCCACTTCCCTGTGTGAAGAAGAGGACCAGGAAGCATTCCCATCTTAAGGAACTGCTTCTAGAAAATCTTTTGTCCAATACAATCATTTTGCGAGCTCTTGACATGTTATCAGTATTCTTTTTTCTCAATACCAGCTTTTTAGACTTTATTTAAAATTATTAATCCATTTTGTGACACACTCTATAAAAAGTCAAATAAGCTAAAGTCTGTGTGATAAGCAACTTGCAGAAATGTACCTTTTCTATAAACTCTAGGGAAAAAATTGAATTCTTTATTAAAATTTCTGTATTATTATTACAGAAGGAGAGCATCTTTTCATTTACTGTACTGAATGATTAATTTTTATTATGTAGGGCACAAGTGAAAAAGCAATTATGATTAAATGCAAACTGCACAGGACAAAAAATTGGTTACTTCCTGGTTGATAACCACTGATTTAACTGGTATCAGGATGACCTGCTTTGTCTCTTCTTTCATCTCTTTCTGAGAAGATTTATGTAATGTAAATTATTAAGTTATTAATTAACAAATGTACAGTAAAGCAGAGGTGTTTTTCCATTTTGCAGTATGCCTCCAAGACATAATTTTTTACTCCAAGAAATTTTGCATGTCCTCTTGGACTATAATTTACCCTTGCTAAAAAAAAGCTTGCTAAAAAAATTAGTGCAACATGGTTCAGTATATTTTGGTTTTCCAAGCAGAAAATCCTCATGGTGGTTTTATATGGTTTTATGGCATGGATAATAAGCCTTTTAAGGCAATATAGCCAACTGCAATTAATTACTGGTATTACAGAGAAAAAATTCACATTGTTCATTGTAAAAATCGTGAACTTAATTCAGGTCTGATTTAAGGTAGGACAAAGTCTCTAAGAAAAAGTACTATGTTTTCTTAGACTAAGGGATCCAGCCGGGAAAAACAAGGATGGAGCATGCAAGTTAATCTCAAGTATGAAGAAAGACTTTGACGTCTAGAAATTTGGCTATTTTTAATATATCTATGATAAGCATAACAAAATAACGTAAGCTACTGCCTTTTCCTATATACCAGCTACATCTTCAGACCATCAAAGAGAACAACTTATCAACTGGCATACAGGAATGCAATTTCAGCAATTGCATGGAAATTCTATGCATTTTAACCAGGACTTTAATAACTTTGGGGTAGTGATAGCAAATAAAAAATAATCACCTTTACTGGGAAACCAACCCTGAAGACTCACATGCAAATATGGGTGAGAGAAGTAAAGAAGAATGAATAAAACTTCAGCAGGAACACAAAATTGAAGCTATCTGGAAACAGTAACACAGAAATGAGAAGACAGAGAAGAGAGAAAAGGGCAAACTGGTGGAGCACACATTACTGTAACAGATGATGGGAAACCTACATTTTAACACACATCTGCTGTCAAGTTTTATACCATATAGGAAATTCAAGAGTTGAGTTTCTCATATCTTCTTTTACAACCTTGTTTCTTAAGAGAAGTGCAATGTAGGAGTGGTCAAAGTTATTCTCTTTACTCAACTACTACAGATCTGTGCTCTGGTTCTGTGCTCCATCCCAGCACAGCCCCCGGGGTCAACTCTTTGTGGAAGAATTCAATTTCTTTTGGACATTCCTCTGCTACATTTTACATGCACAGATTAGTGACAATGGGATTACACTGATAGTTCCTGCAATTTTACTTTTTTTTGGTCTAAATATTTAATTTCAAATTCAGAATATTGCTTTAATTTTTCACACCCAACATCTACACTGGAAGAAGTCTTATCCATGATTCATTTAAAATGCACAGAGAAAGAAGTAAATCTAAGCTAACTTTATATGCAAACACATTCTTGAAGCAGTAAAAGAACATCTATCAGACAACAATTAATAAAAATACTGCAAAATCAAGTTTCAATTGTTCCTTCAGAGGAATTTTTCTCTGTTTAAAAATCAAATAGGCTATTCCTTTCTTGAAGTTTCTTTCAACACCATCTTGTTATTATGGCAGAGAAAAATTATTATCAGAGAGCAAACAGGCATTTCATTCAGATATAAATCACTCGAAGCTAAGACAGAACATAATTATTGTATTTGACATTTGGAAACTAAGAGAAAGGAAAAGGCAATTGCTTTCCTTAGGACCAGAATGCAAGAAGAAGGGTTTTTAGAGAAGCTAGAGAATTCCTGCTCATTAAGATTAAGTGTTCATTAAGTTGTTATGAAGATGTCCGGGCTAAAATAGTCTGGGGGAGGAAAGAGTGTGCAGTCTTATACTTGAATGCTCATGGGTAAGAAATAGTTTTTCAACTCTCAACTTTCCCAAGCTTAGACACATGGCACAAACAGATTTTGTGCAACTGTCCCGATACCCCAGCAAGTTCTGTAAATCCAAGTCAGTCTGTCTGTACTGCAGTTGAAATACTGGTTATTCTCCTCACTATGTATTACCCTTTCTCCACTCATCAGTTTTCAATAAACCCCACCTTTGTCTAAGCTTATCAGTGGTCTTGCCCTATATGGAAAACTGATAGGTATCTACAGAAACTCAGAGTTATGGGGATGGGGGTGTTTTTATGGTTAGTTTTGTTTACTTACATCAAACTTGAGTAGAAAGCTACCATAGGTACCAATAAATAAGCAACAGATTACCTAAAATGAGGGTAGAGAAGGTGGTTCTCTAGAATTAGGTTTCCTCCACCCTGCTTCTTCCTGCCACTCACCTTTCCCACTGCTAATATCGTTTCATAACTTCTGTATTTCTGTCTTTTCAGGTCCCCTTATTGATTAAACTTGAGGATGAGACTTCGTCAAAAGAAACCAGACAAAACTGCTACCAGATTCTCTGTTGACAGAGTTGTTGTTTTAGAATTTCAGAAACCCATTTGGTTTTTTAAAGTAAAAAAAAAAAAGAAAAAAGAAGAACAATTTGTGATTCTGCAGCTATTACATCATAGGAATTTACTTTAAATAATTACCAAATTTTTGCCCTTCTGTCAGAACCATCTTCTATGTACTTTGTCTTGCAAGAAATTTGTATGAATTCAAATTTAGCAAATAAAAGGAATAATTCAAGTTGAGCAATAACAGAGATATATCTTCAAGAAGATATATCATTAAACAAGAGTACATAGCTAGATTGCACTGTTTAAATATTAACCTGGTAAAAAAAAAACCACAAAAGAAAAGCAACACTTCAAAGTCTACATCTATAGCATCTTTATGCTATGCATTTCTGGACTGTTTAAAGACCTTTCTGCATGAGGCTTTCATTTTAGAGGAGTTTCATAATTCAGCTTTCAGCAACAAATACATTTGGACCAAATGCTGCATAAAATCCTTTGGGAAATGAATGACCCTCAGTCTATACAGGGGAAAGCAGCAGAACAGACAGTGTTGTATAATTTCAATATTAGTTCTTTTTTGCAGTCAGTAGGGTTCATAGCTCTTCCTCAGTCTTGTACAGTAAACGTATCAATAAGTTTTTAAGTAAGTGGTACAGGTTATAGCATGCTTTAAATGTTGGCATCAACTTACTTTCACTCTAATGAAAGTGTTTTACAAGTGTAAAACAATGAACCCTCCTCTTGCCACAGTTTGTACATAGGTGTGCCTTTTGTCCATAGAGGCTCTATCAAACCACAACATTTGCCAGCCAAATAACATCAAAGAATCTTAACTTAATCTCTTAAAAAAGGAAAGATACCATCTTCAGAAGACACATGGAAAATTCCTCCATACTTCCTGTATCTGAATATGACAAAGAAACAACTGGCATACGACATACATGAAAAAAAATTAAGTTGTGTAATAGTTTCCTCTTATTTTTACTATGAGAGCAAAACTGAAGTAAACAACACAGAAATTATCATTGTGCAGAAACTGTTAATCATATCTTATTAAATGGCTGAGCAAAAGAGAAAAATGACCCGTTTTGAATATTTCATTTTGGTGACATAATTTAAATAACTGAAGCTTAATACTTCTGCTGTTAAAACGAGCTGCATTTATGGCCTATCTTAGTTGAAAGAAAGCGCTCGCATGCTGTACCATTGCCTCTTCTAAAACCAAAACATTATCCTAGTTTATCATGATACAGAATTCACCTTTAGAACCAGAATTTTCTTAACACACAAGTAATGTGCGAAGATTTTTATAAAAATGAGCATTGTGCAGAAACCAAGTGCAAACATTCTGGTCAGTAAGACTTGAGTAATTTTTGCTTCTCTTCTTGAATGAGACCAGAATATTCAACAGCAAGTCCTGAGTCAGAACTGTGTACAGATTATTTTAATTACAAATTAAGAAGTCAGAATGTTACTGATACATTAGTTGAGAAGAGTTAACCATGTCCATAGCAAATTTCTGCTTCTGAAGGGGAGATAATAGTCCAGAGCCTTCATTAGGAGATATCCAATTCACTTGTGAAACTATCTGTCTTAATCTAGTCCACAAATCCAGAGATCTCCTACAACTGAATATCCACTTTCAAGTAGGATTCTGTATTCCTGAGAAAAAAAGACTAAAATCCTGAGATTTTGATATTTGATGCTTTAGCATTCACCAAGAGTGAAGTGCTTTTATAAACATCTGTGTGAAATGATGGTTTTGACATCCAGAATTGAGAGGGGAAAAATAAAATAATCAAATTCACTATCCTGTTTCGCTCTTCTCATTCCAATCTTCTCTATCCTATAATTAGAGATATACACATTATATTTAATTTATAATCCACTGACAAATATTTGCTCACAGTGCAATGTTTCAATACTTTGTAAAGAAAAGGCTTTAAGTATGAAAATAGCCAAAGATTATAGCTTTGAAAATATTTAGTTGTTATAAGGGGGGAAAATGCCATCTGCTGGGTACAGCTGAGGACTGTCCTTTTCTTACCAACACACCATGCTGCCCTGAGAGTTTTCTCTCCACATCATAATTAATTTTTCCCATCTTGAAAACTGATACAGATATATGCATTAGTTTTGAGGAGTATGTAACAACAACCTCATTAAAACTCTGTAGCAAAAACTTCTTGCCATATACCTCTCAGAGGTTGAAGGTCTGACAGTAGATAGGATCACTAGCAAAGGAATAATAATGCTTTTAATCTTTCAAGAACTTTAGAACTGTCTCTAACATCACTCTCCCCATCCCTAAATACTTCACATACTTTTCTATTTTCCCTTACATAAACTTCACTATTAGGTGATTAAAAAGTTATTCAGCTTATACATACAAAGCAAAGCAACACACAGTGGTGTTTGCTTCTCTATTAATCATATAAAACTTTTCTGCCATTTATAAGCCAGGGAACACCGGTTGGTGGAGTACAGAAGAAGAACCACTTAGTTACCTAGCTTAAAAGCATGAAACCAAGGCACTGAAAAGCTCATTAATAAAGTAATAAAAGATGAAAAAGAAGTGGAGAATGTCCAGTTAAGAAATATATTTGTATGAAGGGAGCGAAAAATTATAAAGAGCAAAGTCTGATTTAATAAAATAGATAAGCTTTAAAATTAAGAAGTATGACAAAAGGTAGATAAGGTTTCCATATGTAAAAATGAATAAGAGAAGAGTTGTCTTGATTCATAACAGACGAGATTCCTTTACATTTTTGTTTGTTTTTAATTTTACAATGTAAAGTAACAACTGTCACCCGTGTGTGCATATACACATACATACATGCACATAGGTATGTATATTTATAAATTAAAAATTCTGATTCATTTAATTGTAAGCTGAACCAGCTTACAATCTTGGAAATCTGAGTTTCAAAGTTAAAATAAAGGCTTATTTCTCACATATACAATGATGCTAAAAATCAAGTCACTTCTGTGAATGTACATATCTTCCTTCTGTTTAAGAGAAAAGCCTTGAAGTTTATGTCAGAATAGAGTTCAGTACAAAACCATGCTTGTAGTTTGCACTGACTGTCATGACTGCTTTGTAAAACGCAAACAAGCACAAAAACTACGAAAATAAGGAATTTTGGCATTTTTAAGATCCTCTACCAGGATGACATGCTTACATCTGTTGTCAAATGGAACCAAAACTCTACTGCAAACTATTAAATGCTTTTTACAAATTCCTACTCCAAGTGCAATATGTGCTCCATTCGCCATAGTTGCCGTTCTCTTCCCTGTCACTCAGGTAAGTAACAACACGGATTCTCCATTACCATTGACTCATCAGACCTTGATTATGCAAACTGATCTCCCACTGACAGATACATGCACCCATAGCCTCACTGATTTTAATGTGCTTCTATGACAGGATAAGCATCTTTTCGCAGAAAAAAAAGCTACAAGCTGGGTGTTAGTTAAAAAGACAGCAAGTGTGAATTACCAAACCTATGGCACATCCTAAGCCACTAAACAGATACCAAAAATCCAATTTATTTCCTCAAAATGAAAATGTCCCTTAAAATGCTATTTTTTAAAAACTCATACGTATATAGTTTTTTAAAATCAATCATCACAACTTGAATCCCTACAAAACTAGAGATACTAGATAATTATCCTCAAAAAGGATTAAATAGGTTTCTTTTCTAATGTCTCTGAAGTTGTAAGATAAGCACTCTTTGCTATTGAGGGAAGGTGAAACTGCTGATAATCTCCCTGTATTTCAGAAGCCCACAGTTGCATGCATACCATATTGATAACACTGTTATGGCAGAAATGCAAACAATCTGCATCAGGGTCATTTATTTTGTTGACACATTTTGCTGATTCCAAAGTACTCCTGAATTCAGTAAGACACAAAAAGCTGGGCTTATAATTCCACAACCAATTTCCAAAACATTCTGATGGTATCAAAGCAAACTGAACGTTTTGGAGCTATGACTGTCATGAATAAATTTTATCTTTAATGTACTCATTATTTAGTACTTATATCTGTTCTTTTATGATTTCTGAGTTTGGTGTTGTCAGAAAGTAAGTAATAAAATGCTCAGAATAAGACCACTGAGCAGTAGAAACATGTACAATGTCTTTGTCTGTCCAGACTGTTTGCTCTACTCTAACATGGTGATAATTTCTTTTCCCTTTTAGTTTGCTTCATTCTTTGAAATACACCATAGAAGGCAAGGAAGTCATCTGAGCTGAGCTTTTTTCCCTTTAAATGTATGTGTCATAGAATCACAGAATGGTTTGGGTTGGTAGGGACCTTAAAGCTCATCCAGTTCCATCCCCTGCCACAGGCAGGGATACCTTCCACTGGACCAGGTGGCTCAAAGCCTCATCCAGCCTGGTCTTGAACACTTCCAGGGATGAGGCATCCACAGCTTCTCTGGTCAACCTGCTCCTGTGCCTCACCACCCTCACAGTTAAGAACTTCTTCCTGATACTTAATCTAAATCTGCCCTTTTTCAGGTTAAAGCCATTCTCCCTTCTCCTATCACTACAGGCCCTTGTAAATAGTCCCGCTCCAGTTCTCCTGTTGCCCCCTCTTCAGGTACTGGAAGCTTTCTCATCTGCAGGTTGAATAAGCCAAACTCTCAGCCTGTCTTTGTAGGAGAGGCACTCCAGCCCTCTGATCATCTTTGGGGCCTCCTCTGGACTCATTCCCACAAATAGTTCTTTAATTTCAAACACCATGGAAAAATACTTATTTTTCAGATCTGTAATAATCCTATAATAATGCTCTTTTCTGAACATTGTTTAAAAGATACAGATCTGTAAACTCAAGAAAACAGACAATAAAATCTCATTAAGCAACAAGTTAAAACCACAAACACATACCACAAAAAAACTCCAAAACACTGAATATTAATTCACACTGTACACAATCAATGGAGAAAAAAATATTTTGAGTTAAAGTACCATTCATTACATACTTTAAAAATCTAGAAAATACACCTTCTCTGAAAAAGACCAAATAGTCACTACATGCAAAAGTGCAAAAAAATGCATTTCAAAGAAGCTCACACCAATTTCTAAAATTCATTTAAAGCACTTTAAACAAGAAGCTCACAAATATCTCTAATAAGTTCTATAATTTTAAAAGTTTATAAGTACTGGTGGGAAAAAAATGTTCACAACTGAGTTCCAGTAAGTCTGAGAGCAAAGTATCTATTTTAAGCTATAGCAAAAGGAAGATGAATATTTTTTTCTATGTAAATTAGATGGCTTTTAAATTATGCATCTGGCAAACCTTTACAGTACATAAGATAGAACAATATAAAATTCCTGTTTATAAAAACTGCATATTATTTTACTTTGCAACTCACAAATCTTCTCAAAAATGACAATCGCACAATTTGTAAATTAAATACATGTACAGTAAGTATTCTTACTGTAAGTACTGTACTGAAAAATCTCTACAGTAAAGAAAACATGAAGAAAGAAAAACAAAAATGTTTTTTAAAATACATATTAGTTTAAGTGTCTAACAGTTCCATATTATTTGCAAAATATTTAACATCTAATCTGCAAATTATCTTAGAATAAGTCTGATTGGCAAGGACCACTGCATGTTATCTGCCGCATGCTCAGGACTGGGTCAGCTTCCAAGTTATATCAGTTTGCTCACAGGCACATTTAATTAACTTCTGAATGCTTCCAAAGGTGGAGAGTCCACAGCTTACCAGCCTACTACACTGTTTGACTTTTATCACACTGTTTTTCCTCTTGACCTTCTATAATTTGTGTCATTTGCTTGTCAATTTTTCAACATGAATCTCTGGGCAATGTGGCTTCATCTTCTCTATCACCTGCCATTAGGGAGTAGTAAACAGCAGCCTTCTCTTATTTGGACAGAGGAAACCCAGTTCTGTCAGCCCTTCTTTGTATGTCATGTTCCCCAATCCCCCCACTGTCTTGGAGGCACTCCACTGGATACACTCCAGTGCATCAATGTCCTTCTCAATTTGGGGAGCCCGAAACAAGACACAGTACTCCAGATGCAGTCTCACAAATGCTGAATAGAGGTGAAGAATCATCTACTCCCCTGCAGCCCAGCTACCACATTAGTTGGCCACTTTGCGCTAAGGACTAACTCTTGCCCCAGTTCCAAAGTTTTGCCTTCCAGTATCCTGGGGCCCAGTTTGCCTAAGTACCCCCTAACTTCAACTTCCCTGCACTCTGCCATGATGTTCAGGGACCTCAAAAGCCTGAGAACAGACCTCGCCAAAGCAAAGGCTGCAGTGTGTGCCCTCAGCCTTTTTGTATCTTTTTCACTGTCTAGTGCTGTATCAGCATCACACCATTTCCATAAGTCTTGCTCCCATTAAGAAGGTACCTACAGACATCAGTGCCTTACCTTCAACTCCAGCTGAGTTTTGGCTTTTCTACTTCCTTCTCTCTACACCCAAACACTGTTTTTACATTCCCCATGGAGGTCTGTCACTGTTCACAGATTCCACTGATTTCATTGTTTGGGTGAGTTGACTTAGGAATTCCCCATTCAAGCAAGCTGTACCTGTTTGCCATTCCTGCTTGTCTTCCTGTACAGGGAAGAGTATGTCCCTGTGCATTTGAGGAAGCTGTTCTTGAAAATCAACCAGCTGTCCTGGGCCTCTCTGCAGTTTAAAGGGACCTGACGTGGGATACTACCTCTGTGACATTAAAAAGTCAAAGCCAACCATTCTGAAGTCCAATAAAATTTCTTCACTGCCTGCTTCTCTCAGTCCTCTCAGATTCTACCACCTTACAGTAGTTTAGTTGGGGGTGGCATCAGTTGGCTCCATTTCCACATTCACAAGTAGCAAAAAATCTAAGCTACATGGACAGATAGGAATAAAATATCTATCCAAATTAGAAGAGAGAAATACATGGGAGATAAGAAAATTTTGACGACGTGGTATCT
This sequence comes from Orthonyx spaldingii, assembly GCA_013397795.1. Lineage (NCBI taxonomy): Eukaryota > Metazoa > Chordata > Aves > Passeriformes > Orthonychidae > Orthonyx > Orthonyx spaldingii. The sequence continues at coordinate 135,525 of VZTJ01002361.1, read as the reverse complement.
GGGAGCTTTTCTTGATCTCACTCAAGAGATAGAAATAGATCTTAACAGAGTGGATAATCGTTATGATAACTGACACAAGCAACTGAAAAGACTACTTTAAGGCAGCAGCTAGTTCAAGAAAAAGGAACAGGGTCTATAAAACATACAAGGCTGCATTTACATTCCAATTTGCAAGCGTATAGATAATTTTAGGATGATACGAGGCAAAGCTTTTAAAAATCTGGAGAAATGAGTAGCTGAAGTAGAATAATTATCTGACAGATGGAGATTGCCCAAGGCTGCCACTTGAACATATGAAAAGATGAGGCTGAGTTCATTTTTGAAATACAACATTAGAAATTCCAAGAGCATCCTGAGTATTAGTTGTGGAAGGTACAAGATTTTGCTCAGTGTACCAGAGTATAAATAGAGGTTAGATTCAAAGCTTTACTTTGAAAATAGTTTTTAAAGCCTGAAGCTTTACAAAAAGATTTTAAGTATCTTCATATAAGCAATATAGCATATATATTTACAGCATAGTACCTCGGTAAAATGTCTGTCTACCAGTTTCCTTTGCAATGCCAGTGTTGCAGCAGCACATACATACTTCTACCATGGTGGTATTTGGGCTTTCCCTTCCTGTGCCACCGCATAGTTCTTTCTACACATAACATCCTCTTCAGTCTGTTTGCACAACCATGCCCCTACATTTCCTCTTCAGAAGATCAACTCTAGTAACAGTTGACTGCCTGAAGGTAATAGCTAAGCAAATTACTTCTTTACTTTCACTTGCAACTCTCACAATTCCACAAGAAGGAAGCAATTGCAAAGCACACGTGTTTCCTTTAACAACAATACAGCCATAAATGCACTTAACACATTCAAACCTGCACTCTCTGCCTGCTGTCATCCCCACACTGCACATCTTTGCCTCTGTTTGCAACATTTTGTGTTTATTTGTTCCATTATTGCTGTACAACTTCATCTGCATTCTACCTCATAACTCCACTGTACTCAACATCAATGCAGTCCCAACACTGACAGTGATATTTGGAGACTGAGGCAACACAGGATTATTATTTTTATCACCAGGGTATTACTTGTAAAAGTCCCTTTCTGTGATGGATGGCACATGTAAGAACGACTTTGTGCTCTTTGATAATGGACATTCTACAAACAGGTGAGAAGGCAAAGACTTCACAGACCAAACTAACAACTTCAGTATCACATAAATGTGGGAATGGGAAAAGAGGAACGAGCATCAACACCCGGGCCATACAATTATCACATCGGTTCTGATATTTTGGATAATTCAATTAACTCATATGATTTTTCAGCCAGTTACCAGGTTTATTTTCAAAGCAGAAGAGTGAGGAAGACTAGCTTACAAAAAGGATAAGCCACTCTGTGACAGAATCATAGCTATATGAGAGCAAATCAAGAATATCACACCCATTTTGAACTAGTTGCTGCTTTTCTTCTCCCCCAGTCCTTTTCAGTTTATAAAACAAAAAGGAAAACACCACTTCTGAAAAAAAAGAGAAGACATCTTCTTGCCTGTAGTCATGGTATCTATATCTCATTGTTGATTTGTAATTTCTAATGTATCCAGGTATACCCCCACTATCCTTGAATCTATTATATCTCCCATTTTTTATTACTTGACAATGTCCAAGCCAAACAGAACTTTGCCTAAACACTGTTTGTTTGGGTTTTCCCCCATATGGCCTAGTTAATCATGGATACAATAAAAACAATACAAATTTACACCTAAATAGTTCATGTCTACTTCAGATTACTAACTTTTTTTAGAAGATTACATCTTCAAAGATGATTAAAATCCTTGATGTTTTTCAGCTCTTCAAGGTACTAGATAAAATTTTTATTATCCTGTGATTTGAAATGGTATCAAATTGACTCAGTCAGGTATTAATTCAAAGCAAATAAAGCCAAAACTTTGCTTGTAATTTGATTTTAGCAGTCTGATTCAGATAAAATTAAGAGACTTGCACGGGCTAATTAAAAATCTATAAAAGGAAGCATGGACATTTAAGAAATTCTGGTTATGGAAGCTACCAGAAATATGGTACTATGTGACATTTTCAGTTGATATCTGTGACATTTAAATAAGACTCAGAGTTAGTTTGGGGTTTTTTGGTTTTTTAAGAAATACTCATACAGTCAGACATTTTGAGAAAAAGCATCTCTGCTATTTAAAAGCCTGTAATATAAGTGAGCCACTGCACACAGCAAATAAGTAACCTTCACATTCTCTACTGATACGATTATTTAACTCGTAGGTCATTGGGAAATGCAGTTAATGTCCTTAAGACACTCTTATTGTATTTTTTTGTGAGCATCATCCTAATTTAGGAAAACACAAGGTACTGTTATATGTGAGACCATTGTTTTAATAAACCTGAAATGAAAGAGAAGTGATGGGAAGTGGGTCAACATTTTTAAAACACATGTAATGTTAGGGCTTTTCAGTTCAACTGCTGTGTTTCACAAGAGACAAACAATGAAGTACTCTCTTGTTTAACTCACTTAATGAGTTGCTGGTTGTTATTGCGGGGTTTTGTGTTATGGGGGTTTGGTGGGGTTCTTTAACTAAGACTAACTATTTTGATGTAATGAGAAGAGATTGAGACAGAGCACAAGCTGAAATTCTTGCAAACACAACACAAAAGGAGTTAATCTAACCATCATCCTGATGCTTGGAAAGACTGGACTATGATAATACACAGGGGACAATTACCAAGGCTCAGCTGATAAGATGTAACTCACTAAGGTGCAATAATGCAATTTCTTTCAAAGATGTGCACTGAACAGGAGTGTCAGTATTAGGTCGCCGGGGTTACAGAAACCCTGCCTTTCTCTGGGATGCAATAGTATCTTTTTTCTTTATGTTTATTCTTTGTCTTCATCTTTATCAGGCTTATTCTGAAAGTACTTCACAGATCGTAAGAACAATCCTTTTTAATTCAATGTCAAAACTCCCTCCAATATCAAGACTGAAATAACTGAAGCCCAGATGAAAACAATTGGTCATTCATCCGTAAAGGGACTACATCTGGGGTGAAACAGCAGCTATTTTGCAGTTAACATTTCTGTTGCAGACTGATCTATGGATGGAAATGTTCAACTCAAAACACAGGGGAATTTATATAGATGGAAAATAATCACACTGACTAAAATCTGGCAAACTCCCCAGAGGTAACTCCTTTATTCAGATGAAAAATGCACAAGATTGTTGACAATTGTTCAGGATCTCAATTATATATGCTATCTAAAAGACATGTCCAACAGCTGACAGAACTCTAATCTCATGCTACTGAATAAATAATGCTCTTATATGTTGTCCTTTTTTTGCCCTATTTGAGTGAACAGGGAACTACAAATGCAAGGACTGCATGGTTGGAGCTTTGTGAATTGGCTCAGTTTGTACCACTACTGCCCAGGCTGTAAACTGTGATAAGATCACACACAACTGTAGCACAGGCTTAGTTATGTCTGCATTTCAAGATTTAAAGATGAGCCTGTAAACCAGAACAGAGGACTTGGAAATTACAGACAATCCCTGTTCACATTGTTTCAAGCTGTTAAGTATTTGAGATCAATACTATAACCTGGGCTCCTTATTTGTCTATAAGAGATCAATATAAAGGCATATCTTCTATTTCTGTAAACGCTATTTGGCTGTGTCAAAACAACATGCAACTTCTGTAAATTCTGTAACAGTACTTCAGCCACATCTGTAGCATTTTGCTGTCAAATGCACGACAGATTTACTGGCTGAACAGCAGATCCCAGAGGGTCTCGATCAGTGGCACAAGGTCTGGTTGGAGGCCTGTCACTAGTGGTGTTCCCCAAAGTTCAGTAGTGGGCCCAGCATTGTTTAAGTTATTCCTCAATGATTTGGATGGGAGAGGCAGAGGCCTCCTCAGCAAGTTCACTGCTGACTCAAAGCTGGGAGGAGTGGCTGATATCCCAGAGGGCTGTGCAGCCCTTCAGAAGGACCTCGACAGGTAGGAGGGATGGGCAGAGAGGAACCTTCTGAAATTCAACAAAGGCAAATGCAGGGTCCTACACGTGGGGAGGAATAACCCCATGCACCACTACAGGCTGGGGGCTGATCTGATGGAAAGCAGCTCGGCAGAGAAGGACCTGGGGGTTCTGGTGGAGCACAAGCTCTCCATGGGCCAGCAGTGCCCTTGTGGCCAAGAAGGCCAATGGTATCCTGGGGTGCATTAGGAAGAGCATTCCCAACAGGTCGGGGGAAGTGATCCTGTCCCTCTACTCAGCTTTGGTGAGGCCACATCTGGAGTGCTGTGTCCAGCTCTGGGCTCCTCAGTACAACAGAGACATGGAGCTCCTGGAGCAGGTCCAGTGGAGGACAATGAAGATGATGGAGAGACTGGAGCATCTCTCTTACAAAGAAAGGCTGAGGGAGCTGGGCCTGTTCAGCCTCAAGAAGAGATTACTGAGAGGGGATCTCATCAGTGTCTGTAGGTATCTGAAGGGAGATGTCAGAGGATGGAGCCAGGCTCTTTTCAGTGATGCCACACAATAGGACAAGAGGCAATGGGCAGAAACTTATGCACAGGAAGTTCCACCTGAACATGAGGAAGAACTTCTTTACTGTGTGAGTGACCAAGCACTGGAACAGATTGCCCAGAGAAGGTGTGGAGTCTCCTTCACTGGAGATATTCAAGAACCGTCTGGATGCAATCCTGTGCCATGTGCTCTAGGATGATTCTGCTTGAGCAAGGAGGTTGGACCAGATGACTGACCCACTGTGATCCCCTCCCAACCTTACCCATTCTGTAATGTTGTAATTCCTTTTTGGATTACTGAAGAAGAAAATTTTCTTTATCTAAAAAGTTGAAACCAGTATTAATGCTTGCTTTTAATCTTAGTGGGGTGGGAGGAGGCAAGAAGCCTAATGTTGTCATGTTACAAGAGTAGTAGCAAGACATTCAGTTCATCAAATCAAACAGAATTTTAGTTAGTGCTCAGAAGTCAGGAACTGTCTTTATACAAATTAAAATTAAAGATGCTTCTTTTAAAACTATAGCCAACAATTTCAAAATCTGTTTTATTCTGAAGTTTCTTCAAATGAGTTTAGATTTCACCCACAGTAACAACTGAAGCAGGCAAACCTGGAGTATTTCATTCACAGTTTGTGTTTCACTGGGCAGACGCTACTGTTTCATAGGACATTATTTAAGGTAAATACCTCTCTCCCAAGAGTGTCAAGTTATTATTTTCTGCCCCATACTTCATTAAATTTTATTTTTGTTGGATGAATGTACTTATATTACTAGTAGTAGTCAATTGTCATGTGTGATGGAGTACAACTTACCTGGAAGAATTGTACTTTATTTATTAAATATCAGATTTCTAGGATTTTTTATATGCATGTGAGAGCAGCATAAACACTGACATATTTAAACATTACATTATTTACAGAGTAATTCAGGTAGTTATTTCCATAATATAAGAACTGCTCGCATTTTCACATAGTGAAATATGATAGAACTTTTCTAAATGCTAGAAAGTGATTATAATTTTACAATGGATCAGCCATTCTTTAATAATTTGTTATTAACCGCCAGTAACTTTTTAGAAATAGCTTTTTGCTGGCTCATATTTTATAACCTTTTCATGTCCCAATCAAATAATCTATGATGCAATATATTAAACATACCATAATAGCACTGACAGTTTTGTATTTGAAATCAGAGATAACTAATCAACCAATACTCTTTTATTAAAGGGAAGTATGTGTTGCATTTTGTTTCTGAATCACAAACTAGTACTATATATTTCTAAACTCAAGCAAAAGTCATAGGAATACTCTAATAAAAATAACCTTCCTTCTAATAATGGGCAAATTTTAAAAGACGTTTTACATAAATCTTTCACATTACATTATCCTGTGACTTAACTAAATTGCAAACAAACATAAAATGTTACAATGAGCTGATTATCTGAAGTAAAACAAAGTAATTCTGTGTATTCTCTGAAATAGTTATGTTGTTACTGAGGACTTATTACTGCATTTTCAAACAAAAAAAATTGAACAGATGATTCTGAGCCCATGAAAAACTGAGAACTTATCAGTTGAGCATATTTTGCAGAAAAAACCTGTATCCTTGAGATCCTCACTATTCATCAAATGTTTTCATTAATTTGACATGCAGATGTCTAAAAGTTAAATGGGCCATTATTAGCACTCTGGAATATCCAAGCAATATATAAATTAATTGTTTAATCATATTGAGTTGCCTATGGCACCAAGAAAAAGTTAAATGTCAGTATTTCACACTGGCAATTGAAATGAGTCCCAGATGTTAAAACGCTAAGCAACCTAAAAATTATTCATTTCATTTTAAACAAAATCTTTTCCAAAGCAAGCTTAATCTAGTGATTCAGTCTTTTCCTTCCCCTCCCTCGCACAACTAAACATGGAAATAACCCCTATTTAATATGTGCAGTGACTGAACTAAGCAAACAGTACATAGGACCAATGTAAAGATTTTCAAGTCTTCCGCCATTAGAACTCACTGGTTTTGATTAAGATTTTAGTGGCTTTAAAGACAATACCAAAACAATGCCTAATGAGTAAAAATGTCAGGCTTTGTTTTTCTTGAAGAAAACAAGTGCTGTTTGTCATTGTGGACAATTCTAAAGTAGAAGAAAGCTTAGGTTCTTATTATTTTGTCTAAAATCAATGAAAAATAGTTTTAGGAATTTAAGCTAATACAGCCTGCCTGCTCTCAAAAACATACAGGCTAGTGCCAAATCCAAATGGGACTTTATTTCAGAAATTTCAAGAAACTTAATTTAAGAATGAGTAAATTCACAGTATAAACATCTGCCATTGTTTTCAGTACAACACTAATTACAACAGTTGCTTATATTTTGAATGAACAAGTTCTAGAGAATATAGAAAGGCTTAGCCCCAGGAAGTGTCAAGAAATATCAGAGGAGAGATTAACTGCTAAGGGACATTCACACAAGTGTTACAGATTTAAAAAGGGAAGAGATTACATACCCCTCTCCACCAATTCTTGTTATCTTTAGACGAAAATCAACAGAGTTCAGGCTGGGTGGCTTCCATTTCAAAATATCATCACATCGACCAGGCTTGTATTTCTGAAGTAAATTAAAATGCAATTTAATTATGCTTATTGGTTTTCACTGGTTTTAAAAGTAACAATTCAGCCTTTCAGACTATATTAGCTGTCTCTAATGAATTACAATACTCAGTGACTGAAACAATGAATACCATTACTATGGAGGTAGTTGTGCTTCACTACTTTATTTGCTTCTCCCTTTTAAAACTGGTTAGCACTGTAGCGATGTCATTGCATATAATAAAAAGCTGAGAATGGAAATAAAAATTACCATACTTCATTATCTCTCCCTGGCTAATGGAAAATTTCAAAGAAGAGAATAAGCACAGTAAGAAATGAAAATGCTGATAGGACATACAGAAAAGATACACTTAAAATAATCTCAACATTTTGGACCAATTTTATGAACAATATTTTTGTTAGCCACGCTGTTGGCTGACACAACACGAAAAAGCCAGAAGTCACCATACTGCCACCTATCAGAAAGACTCATCAGAAACATGTTCTTTCATAGTAAAGGAATTTAAGTTATGTAAAGATTAAAGAACATCATGATATACAGGAACATAAATAAGGGAGCATCTCTTGCTAAAAAGAGAGGGTACACATTTGAACCACGAGCTGAAAGGAACAATTTTCTCTTAAATTAGAGCTTTAGTTTCTCATGGTCTTTGCTATCATCTACTTTTGTTTACTAAGCTGCCATTTCGTTCATCCTCAGCTATCAGTGTGAGCTAACTTGTTGATTCTTTCCTTACCAGAATATTTTTCATGGCAATGGAGAAAATCAGAATTAACATGAATAGGTCAAAAGTAAAAGAGTAATTTGGAGATGCATAGAATGAGAAATGTTACTTCTTTATTTACACACAGTGAGAAAATTTATGCAATTTTATATGAAAAATAAAACTAACCAAGAATGTCCACTGTCTTTTGGTAACAGAGGAGTCATCAGCATCACACTGCATTCATGCTGTGTTAAATATTTTCAAAATACAGAATTTACTGATGATAAACCTAACAGTTCTAGATCTAAAACAACAAAAGCTGATGAATTTTCTGTTTTCTGATGGAAGAATGTGAAGTTATTCTTTCCAAAATAAATGCAGCATATCTTACTTATCATTTCTTGATGAAAAGATGGTCATTAATTCTTAATGGTGCAAAAAGGGTGAACCAACCTCTCTGAGTCATGACACTGAAATTCTGAGGAAAAGCTACATCTGATCTATATAAAAACCTTCCTCACTAGGGCTCTCGTATCCTGACTCTGACAACAGCCAATAGGATGTGCTCAGGGAAGATGAAAAGCAAGGCAATTATATATGGTATTTTCTACTACTACTCTTTGAGAAACTATCCATTTTGAAGCTCAGAGACTTCCTGATGTGTGTGTGATTCAAATCTGATTTCTACATATTTAGTTATTTTCAGTTTCTCTGCATGAGCTTGTATAGCTCCCCAGCAAGACCATGTAAACCTCCACCAGCTGTAAAAGCCCATGGCACAACCTTTCACACACAGCCTGACTACCCTGCAGGAATGAAAACACCACCTTTTGTTTATTTTGAACAAGTTTTTGTTGTTTTTGAAGACTTGCACTTCCTAGGGATCATACTAAGAGAGATGCTTGACAATCAAACTCCATTGTTTCCATGCGACTCATAGTTTCATATGCCTCTATATGCATGGAAATGCACTCAGCTCAGAGGCTATCATTTTACATGTGCTGTTACAATTTTTTTCGCCACTTATATGACTCTACATTTATCTACATAAAAGTTTATGCACTCTTTTATCACTTAGCCACACAGTCGTGTAAGAGCTTACTATAATTCTTCACATTTAGGACCAGCCCTTGCTGATTCATCAAGAAAACATCAGTGAATGGTTCATCCAATTTTCATACTTGCTTACATGCAATACAGGTGGACTCTCTTCTCTGGTGAGGACTGAACAGTACCCCATCCCTGCACTACTACTTTTTAACCAATTAGATATCTGTGCAAGAACCTTGTAAGTCTCACATTACTTTAGTTTCTTCAAGAAAATTTTGACAAGAGGCTTTCTTGAAGTCTTCACAAGGAAGACCCTATGATCCTCACTTAAATGAGTTTTGAACCCTTTGTCAGAGAGGCATAACCTTCCTTTCAAAAAGGTATGTAATGTTCACCAACTATATCAATCATGTTCACCCAGATATCAACTACTGTATTCCTTATTGTTTCTACTCCTTTGTCCAGTCCAGATACCAAGCTTACAGGACTTATTTCTTCCCTGATCTTCCATGATACCTGTCCTCACCTTTGTTTTTTTTTTAAACTGGTATTGTATTTTCTAGCCTCACATGCTTAGGTACTAATGTATATTTTCCACATAGGACCTACTATCCAATTTTTTCAAACTCTTTTTCCTAGACTGACAAATTACATCCTCCTAAAAGTTAGTAAGAAACCAACTTCACAACAGACAGGAACAACTATTCCAAGATCAGTAATCAAAAGCAATGTTTTGACAGAATACATCTGCATACCTGTAATTACACTCCAGGATCCACAATTTTGACTCAAGTTTAAAATTAACTGGCTGGCTTGCTTGAAGGGAATGGGGGAGAATTTGTTCATTAAGATGGAGTTATTTGCTTTACCACTAGAACCAGCATAGTGTGAGACAAGCCTCAACTAAACATTTTGTTCTATCAATAAAAAAATAATCTCTACCACACCTCAAGTTAGTCAAAGATATCTCACTTAGAAAGCAATGACAATAAATATTTTTGACTATTACATTTAGTTTTGACCATTGTCAAGTAACAGCCTTCTCACTTTGCAGCAATCTTTTAATACCAAACACTTGGTAAAGGTAACAGGTAAACTACTGTTTCTTTCAGAAACAGTTACAAAGGCTTAGATAATACATCCGAATTCAAAGCTCGTATTAAGAACAATTTATACAGCTCCTCTCTGACCTCCCCCAACTTGTTCTATTACTATGAAAGATAGAAATTCACAGAAGTCTAGCTCAAAAGGAGAATTCATTCAAAGGCCATATTAATAATCCCTAAGAAAGAGATTAATTTTTGTAACAGGTGAGTCCACACACACAGCACAGCTCTAGTAAGTTATTGAGTTTGAATGCTAAGTGTTAAATCAATTTCTTTAAACATGAGCTGAGGCCAAACGAGAATTCTGCTTGTTAAATATGTGAAAACTTCACCTTAGATGAATCACTGCATACTGCAGACCTGTTCTGCGTGAAGTTACTCTTTATTTTAATTCCAAACCAAAATGTGAAGCAATCTGTTTGAGATTGAACTACACCCTAGCATTTTAAATATAGCTTTCATAGCAATGATATCCTCACCACCACCCCCCAACAAATATGTATGTACACGGCTACTTCTAAAGCATATCAGATCCCCTATCATCTCAAATACAAAGTTCATGCTTCAATCTGAAACCTGTCAACCTAGTCTAAGCACAAAAATTAGAACTCCATGCCAAAAAGGTACATTGACAAATCAGGAACTATCTCACATAGCTTTAAAGGATTGGACTAGGTGACCTCCTGAAGACCCTTCCAACCTAAATTATTCTACAAAACTGTGTCTCCTTTTGCTTACTTGTTCTTTTACCAGCCATATTGGGTGCATTTTAGTTTGCAAAAACAACATACATTCAATACAATTCCCCCAGTTGTTCCTATTTACTATACTTTAGTTGCGATAGCTGGGCAGTTCTGGTGTATGCAAACTGGATTCCATCAATGTAGAACCAAACTTGAAGTTTCACTTCAGGGACACACCTAATGCCCTTCACGCCAAAGTACAGACACCAGAAGTGAAGGCAAAGGCTGTTCCATGGCATTGCTACCTTGCACCTACGGAGCACAAACAAACCTGAGCTGTGATGATATCCTGCAACCTCCTGAATTGCTGCTTCAAAGAAATAAGGGTATCAGTGCCTGCATTTGGCTATAAAATCTAAGCTCTCCAATTTTTACTTTTTTTTTTACATCTTTTTACATCCACTCACCATCTACCCAACGTTTCTTCTATCTTTTAAGTAGTAGTAGCAGTAGTAGCAGTAGTAGTGGTAGTAGTATATTCGCTCCTGGCAAAACCTCAGGCCCTTATTTTCATGAAGAGGATGAAGATCAGGGACAACAGATGTGTCAGAAGTAGCATCACAAATGCGCCCCTACTGTGGAGATCTTGAACTTCAGGCAAGATCACAATAATGACCCTAAAACTCAGGTGCACATCCAACATCCTGGGATGAAGAATCATCACTAAAGACAGAAGACAGCTCAACAGAAAGCCCATCCTCTGGCATCCCTCTTAGGCTGCTAAACCCATTGATTTCTTACCTCAAACTCAATTCCATAGGCTCAAGTGGGTCTAGTCAAACTACTATGAGGGTTTTGTTAGACCTTTGTTAGAACCACTTTAGCACTGCAGGGCACAGTGATGGGTTGCTGGTCATGTGGAACCTCAATCCCTTGCCCTGTCCCAGAGTAGTAAATCTAGTTCCCCCCCTTCCTCTACAGCTGCCCAAAGAGGGAGCCACTCTTTTCTCCTCTCCCATCCAATCAAGAGAAAAGCTGTCCCTCAAATCCTCAGGTTGTGTTATCTTAACTTTTGCTGACACATTTCTTGTCAACTGCAGATAGCCTCACACACAGGTTTGGGATTTGCCTAAAGCAATGAGTCAGCATTTGCATTCAATGGATGGCACAGGAAAAAGCTGAAAGCCTAGACAATGGAGATATCAGAGGCCCATAATGAGGATAAACTTTAACTCCAAACAGCTGCTTCCACATGGGATAGATGTTTCTGCTTAGTATTTTGTAGGAGGAAGAGCGGGGTTAGTTTCTGGGACTGCATTCTGGGCAGGCAGTCTGGGCTGTGGGGTGGTGTTGACTCACCATGAAGACACCCACCTGGAAGATTGAGTGACTTCAGCCTAAAGTCTAGACAAAACAAACGGTTTCTCCTAGCGACTGAAAAGGAAGAGGTGGTGGGATGATCAAGAGAGAAGTTCATGTCTCATCAAGAAGAGGAAAAGAAGGTTTCCTTTACAAGGGTGGATGTCTCACTATCCTATAAAGCCTAATCAGCCAGCTCTACCTCCCATAACCTTTATTAAATACCATCCTCCTGAAGTGCAAGCAGCAGTTAACACAGGCCACCTTACATTTCTCTTTCTCCGTTATCTTCCCTCACTCCTTCCAAATGACAGGAAGCCAGTAAATAACCCATGTCTTTCTTTTCTCCTAAGTGGCACAGTGCTGCTCCTTTCAGAGCTCTAATTTCTCCTCAGTAAACTGGTCAGACCCAGCCCTGCAAAGAATCCAAAGGGCTGCAAAGCTGGCAGCTGCAGGCACACACCAATTTAGAAGGAAGGCTAAAATAAAGGGCACAGAAAGCTCAGGGAAGGTTTGTTTGCATTGTCAGGCTTGCCCAAGAGGTATGGAAAGTTGAATACTTTCGAGGAGAGGGGCAGAGCAGGCGGGAGGGGATCAGACTAACTAAGACAGCTACTGGGAATCTACTGGAGTTCTTTTAAATCATTAAATGTAGTCTGCCACATTGCAAATGATATTAGCATCTAAGCACACTGAAAATGTAATAAAGTGCAATTAAGTATCCTTGAACATGAAATATAAATATTAAATATAAAACCTAACTACTAAATATAAAACTTCACTACGACAAACCTATAATGACAACAAATCTGCTCCTCTTACCACGCAAAACAGTGTTCAATGTTTTATCTAAAGAGCTCTACTTAATTCTGAGGCCTCTTAATCCATAGAGCAGCTGCTGGCCTGCCCAATCTAATAGTTTGCATTCAGCTGGGTAAACATAAAGACAGAATAATTACCCAAAATGTGTTTTTATTTTCTCACACTACAGACCCTGGATCATTTTAAAGAACCAAAAGGACTGATTATAATCAATCATTTCCAGCTAGACTTTATAAAGAAATGAGCTGAAGACACAGAAGTTGCTAACATTGTTGACAGATTATGTGAATAAATCCCAATGGATCAAGAAACCACAAGATCAAAGGCAACTATTGACATAATTTTATATTTATAGATTTTTAAGACTGGAAACCTTTATTGGGATCCTTGAGTCAGTTCTGTTGCGTATAGGACAGAGAAACTTGAACAATAATGTTTATATCAAGCTTATAACTCCTATCCAAACTACAGTAATGTTTATATCACATTTACAATCCCTATTCAAAATACAAGACACCTTTATGAAAGATACCACTTAATGAAGAAATCACAACATGTATCTTAGGGAAGTTACCACAGCCATTTATCACAATTCTGCTTAAAAATGGTTATTTCTTCACTGAGTCTTGGTAATGCCTTAGACTGAAGCCTGGATCTCCACGTAATTACTTCCCTTTTTAAGATAAAATGAGTAAGTCTGAGTCTCACTGCATGGATAATTTCCCAGTTGGCTAACGTACACATCATCACAGTGTAATTTCACAAAAGCCTTTAGAAGAGTAGGCAACAGAACTGAACCTACTATTCCAATATTCTTTTCATTGTTTACACATACAGCAGTACACAAAGTGTATTTGTATTCTTCTGCACTGCATTGAGAGGTGTTGATACCTAGCTGAAATAATTCTTTTCAGATTCATGCCTTTAGCTGGGACTTAATACACTTACTCCTGGAAATACAGTCCACGTTTGTCTGTATTCAAGCACCATCATAAGATCAAATGATAGCGTTTAGCCTACATGATTGATCTTTCAGAAAAACAGGTAAGTTTGCTGAAAAAATTCAAAATATTAGCAACATGACAATAAAAATATATGCAAAATTCCAACACTATCATTAAAACCCTTCATGGTAACGTATTTCTTTAACTGTCACCAAAAAACCAAAAAACCCACTCCAAACACAACCAAACACAAAACACTAAACTCTCTCACCAGCAGTTAAACTGCAACCCTTAGCTTCTTCAAAAATTCTGCCTTCTGTCCCTTCCATCCTCCCTTATCAGTTCCAACTCCTTCTGTTCCTCAAAGTGCCCATACAAACAACTTGCAAACACCCCTTAGTTCCCACAGACCATCACTGCAATTCCCCATGTATTCTATTTTCTTTGCCTGGGAAAAAGCTAAGCAAAAGGGAATGTGGCACCAGAAGCTTCTTTGTCATTGATGGGTAAATGTGATTAATGCTTGTTCTTGTTCTATATTGAGCAGGACACTGAGAACTGGAAAAAAGGGATATACTAGTCTGATCACAGGCCCAGTACACTCCCCAGCTGCGCAGCTTTTCTTACTGAAGTGACAGGCAAATAGATTATTTGAGAAAACTGGTTTGAGACCAGTGGGCTCACCCCTAACTCACAACCTCGGAAGCGAAGGCAAACAGTGTTGCACACTATGGCATTTATGGTGTCTGGCGGTGATCACGGACACCAGCTAACCAGCTTCAGAAGCTATCCATCACACCCACAGAGAAAGCAACTTTGTATGTTGGTGATCTAGGAGGTAAAGGAGAACAATGTCCAAGAGCAAAAGTCTCCAGATTCAAACGACAGGGTGCATGACTACAAAGACTGATACACAGAAGAAGTGACTAAAATTAGTGCATTGATCTGAAGTAGACATTAGAAATAAACACCTGAACAACACTTTCTACTTAGACCTAACATCAGACAGTAAGAGAAAAATGTTATTGTTCATTCTTGCACTAAACCATCATATTTACTTCTTATTTAAAATGCATCAGAGCTGGCCAAACTGACTCTCTTTGCCAAATACATTCCACACACCACAGAGGCAGAAAAAGAACTCTTAGAAAGTCTGAAAAATTCAAAGGCATCTAAGAAACTCCTATGAATGAATGCAATAGATGAAACTTTTGACAAACACAGGTCCGCAAGGGAAATATGCATAACTTCCACTGAAAAAATGTGCTTTAAAAAAATCTCTTCAATGGCACTCAGTGTCTCAAAGATTATCAGGATTCCTCTGTTCTTTATAAACACAAATCAAATGTACCAAGTACTGATTTCTTTCTTGCAGACATTTAACATAATTTCTGTATAAAGTCTGGAAATAGTAAAGCACACATTTCTTTTAATAAATATGAGTCAACTGTTCCTACATTTGTAAAGGAAATACAGGGAGATGTGATTTGTAAGTACTCCTAAGAGTGATCAGGCTAAGAGAAACTCCTGGATAAACACTGGTATTTTCCAAATACCTGTCAGTTCTGAAAGACATTTTCATAGTTGAGACAAAACACAAGAATCTAAACACTGAATGAAAATATGTAAGCACACAAAATGCCTGCAAACTTTGTACAGCTCCAAAACAGAATTCAAGTGCTTTCCAACTTCACGCAAATGGTTTTCACGTATTGCACCAAAACCTTCACCAAGCACAACCTGTGGCTAACCATGGAGAGATGGCCATGATGCCTTAACTAAAAGATGGCAAAACAAAAAACAAAAAACAAACAAAAAAAAAACAACAAAAAACCAAAAAAAAACAAAAAAAACCCCAAAAAAACCAAAAAAAAACCCAAAAAAACCAAAAAAAACCCCAAAAACAAACAAACAAAAAAAGCTAATTCCTTCCCTTCAAAAAGTTCTTTTAACTAAAAGAAATTAATAAATGCTGCTTTAAATGCTTAGTGTTCTAAATTACTCATTCAAACCACCTGAACAATCCAAGAGCTGCAGTCCTCACTAAACATCAGCTTTTTGCCTGGTTCAGTGATTTGATCAGAATAGACACACTGAAGTTCAACAAATGTTAGATCAGCTTGAAAATATCATTGTGTCATGGTATGACACTGGCCAAAAGCCAGGCACCCACAACAGCCGCTCTCTCACCCTCTCCTGCTATATAGCTAGGCAGAGGAGAGAAGAGAAAAGAAAATTAACGAGGCTCCATGAGTTGAGATAAGGACCAAGAGAAAACACTCCAAAGGCAAAACAGGCACAACTTAAAGGTACAAAGTGAATTTATTACTAAACAGAATTAGAGGAGGATAATGAAAAGTAAAATAAGCCTTTTAAAACACCCTCTTTCCCCCAGCCCCTCCCTCCTTCCCACCAACAGCACAAGAGAATAGAGCATCGCCCAAGTTCTTCTTCTATTGCTCAGGGAGAGGAGTCCTTTCTCCTGCGAGACCATGGGGTCCCTCCCACGGGAGACATTTCTGTGTGAACTTCTCCAGCGTGGCTCCAAATCTCACACGCAGCAGCCCTGCCAAAACTACTGCAGCGTGAGTCCCTCCCATGGGCACAAAGTCCTCCCAATACTGTTGCGTGGGTCGCTCTTCCACGGGGTGCAGTCCTCCAAGGACACACTGCTCCAGCCGGGTCTCCCACCTGGATGGCAGCTTCCTCTGGCATCCACCCGCTCTGGCGTGGGCACCTCCCCCACAGGCTGCAGGTGGATCTCTGCATCCCCCTGGACCCCATGGGCTGCAGGGGCACAGCTGCTTCACCATGGTCCTCACCACGGCCTGCAGAGGAATCTCGGCTCCGGCGCCTGGAGCACTTCCTGCCCCTCCTTCTCCACTGACCTTGGTCTCTCAATGTTGTTTCCCTCACATGGTCTCACCTCTTCCTCTTCTCTGACTAGAAGCAAAACTATGTACTTTGTTTTGATTTACTTCTTAAATATGTCATCACAGAGGCGTTACCAACCTCTCTAATTGGCCCAGCCTTGGCCAGCAGCATGTCCATCTTCAGAGCCATCATGGATTGGCTCTGCCAGACATGGTGGAAGCTTCCAGCAGCTTCTCACTGAAGCCACCTCGGAGGCCCCCCCGCTACCAAAAACCAGGCCGTGCAAAATCAACACAGGTTGTTAATGAATTGTAGACATTATACAAAGTAATGCTGTCACATCATTGAAAGCAAATCTGCAACAGTAACTTTAGAGGCTCAAAAAGATGGGGAAAAGACAAGTTCCTTGGCTAATCTCAACTAATTTAGTGTCCATAGTTAAGTCAAAAGGATGATAGAGCCAACTCCAGATAACACAGTTTTAAATAACTCATTACTTGACAGTGAAGTCTCCATGCTGCTTTAATTCCATGTAGTCAAACAAATGTGTTAATTCTTCCATTCCTCCACTTTAAAAATCAAAATAAGGAAAAATCAACGTGTTTTAAGACACAATCACACCTGTATTCCAGAAATTTTTCCTTTAGAGAGTTAAAGAACTAAGTAGGGATGATACTTTCTAATGCATTAGGACCAGTTAGCTGTCAATAGCTGGTTTGGAACAGCTGTTTGAGAAAATGTTATTGTACCACAATTTGTCTTTTATGAAAATGGAACTTGAAGCTATATGAAGTAGAATGAAAACTATTACAATCAAAATTACCTATGAAATACTAACCTTAACTGTCATACCAGACTAAGAAGCAAAACATGCACCCATTTAAATACTGTTAGATTATGTTTCATACTAAGGATTTTAACACTTGAATGCAAATTAGGTTTAGAAGGTTAACCTGTATACAGAAATTATTTTGTTAATATGTTAATAGAAAACTGCTTTTTCCAAAAGTGCCTCTGATCCTCAAGCTAATGCAATATTTATATTGGACTTCTTTGGTAATTAGTGGGCTAAACATCTTCTCCTCTTGCACTTTAATTTAGCTTTATACCTCCAGCTTCATTAAACATCTTGTTTCACAGCTATACTAATAGCTTTTCTCAATATTCCATTAAGCAAGGAGAAAAATATGAGGACATTTTATTCATAACTAACATCATTTACTTATTAATCCTATTAATATTAAAATATTTGATAAATGAAGTTCAGATCACAGTCAAAACCCTATGTTTATAGCAATCAGAATGTAGCAGCCACAAAATTTTTTTTTCCTCCTCCCCTCAGCGCATTAATATAAGCAGTAGAAACCTATTTTTGGTCATTTCTGTCCTTTCACTGAATACAATGGCCTGGACCTAGAAACTCCAATACTTGAGTTTGAAGCAAAACTGAAAAAGTAAATGGCTTCAAATCATTGGCTAATGTATATATGACCCAAAATGGACCAACTGGTGTCTGCCTTCGATTATAAACTCTACTTTTGGCAAATTAAGGTAACTTTTGAAGAGCTACATACTCCTACCTTTGTGACAAATAAATCTCCTGACAACAGAACTATAATGTCCATGGTCAAAGGAACTGGTGATGGTCCATGCTTGCTACTTAAGGTATTAGATTTATATTGCTATAGATTATTTTGTAATCTTAATTTTCACCGTCACCTCATTTATAACCTCATTACATATGTGCTATATAAGTCTTCTGAAAAATTAACCAACAATAGAAACACTCAGGATACTTCAATTTGTCTTCCATTGCTGTATTTCACTCTATATTTCACTTTGTATCACTAAGTTGAACTGAGATGGCCTCAGCAAGTAGCAGCAGTGTAAACTGTCACCAGGAACTATTGTATTTACTTCTCCAGATGAAATTTTCTTTCAAATTCAGTTTCACAATTCATTAACAGCCTTAACCAGAAATTAATGTAAAGAAAAAGCTCTTATCTACCTAACTTTCCCCCAGCCATACATTGTTAATTTCCACGTGTCTAGAAATACAGATAAACAAACCCAGAGGCAGGAACCTAAATGGTTTCTTACTGTCCATTAAGACTCATGAGAGTTAGGTTAGAGTTTCACTCCGATCTCTGAAAGACCCTATGATAAATGGACTGAAATCAATCTTCTTTCATTTCCATCCACCTTTTTGCCCAAAACAATCAGTCACTTCCTCTCATATGATCAGGAAGCCCTTCTCTTCTTGAATATTTCAACACAATCCTTGCTAAAAACTACAGAAATTAGTTTGGCAGTAAGTCCAAAAGTTATGTTTACTTTTAATTACTTTTAGGGAGGCCATAATCATTGCAGACTGTGGTGAAATCCAGTCTAACTTAGGCGCAACAGTGACATTGGTGCTCGAAGTGCTAAATAAAACATCTCTCCAGTAAGCACCCATTTCCCACATGTTGAATGGAGACAGATCTGAAGCTCTGCACATGTTTATGTACCTAATTTAGGAGGAGACGACTCCCCATGACTTGCTCCGCCTCACTAAATATATGCAGTACTTAGGCACTTCCAATACAAGTTCCCTTACAAGATTATATGCTGCTCTCTGTATTTTCAGATTCAGACACTCTTCTTGAAGTCATTCCACTACTACATATCTGAAAGATTCAAACATTCTTTAAATAAGAACATCTGAGATCACTAATGCTGCTTTTTTTTCTACTATTCTTTCAGACCTAACTAGGTATTCATATATCTAACAGAAATGCAGTGTTTGGAATGACAAGCCATGGTGTGGACTGTGAAAGGCAGGAGCAATTTTAATTCTATTTTATTTATTAGATGATTTGTATGGTTTTCAGTCAGCACTAATTGAAATTTGGAAAGCAAATGGAAAAACCTTTGGATAACTGTATTGCTAGATACCATGACAATGTTCAGCTGATGCTTTCTGTGTATACAAACAATAACTTTTGAAAAACTATCCTAGAGTTGATAGCACTTCAAATTTTAAATGTTAATTTTCTCTTTCCATTGTATGTTTAACGTGACTCCATCCAAATTCATCTCCAGGGAGCTGTTTAAGACTTGAGTTTTTAATTCACAGCAACAGAAGTTGCTGACAGAGGATGATAGGGTAACTCCAAAGTAAACTGTTGGGAGAACCAAGATAATATAGAAGCACTCCTGGCTCATTCCCTTACTGGTTTTTCTTTTCTTTTTCTCTCTTAAAGCAATGTTTATTATTCTTCTCTCTGCCCCAGCGACATAGGAAATCTTTGAAAGACTCTTAGGGAGATCATCTTCCTTCTAATCTTCCTTTCACACTTCTACTGTGAAAAAAGCCTTGGTCATATAAAGCCAGTAATGTTGGAGAACACATCAATTTTCATTGTATAAAGTGGTACGTGTAGTTGCTTCATTGCATCACTTGTTTTACGAGCCTTACTGTTTATGTCTCTTTACAAGTTTAAAGTGTTGTACATACCAGCCAAAACCTTCTCTCATTTCTCAAACCTGATGGTACTGATCTCTCTTCACCTTCTGTCCTTTCGTTGTCACCACCTCTGTCCCCACTCAAGCTTAAGTGTAGGCATCACTTAAATTTACAGCAGAGAGAGAAGGAAGTCAGTCTCTCAGAGGATTTACTTCTTTGTGGTTAGTTTGAGATCAAAGGCTCCTAGAAGTCCCACAAAAATTGGGTTGGATCAGCAGGAAGTATTTAGTGCTTCAAGTCTGACAGCCATATCATCCCTGGCATAACAAAAGAATCTCCATGAACTGAGCAGCAGTGCTCTTGGCTGACTCACTACAATAACCCAATTTGGAAGCTGGGTAATTTATCAGCATTAGAGGCCACATTTGCAGAAGCTCCAACCTGTAATTTAAGGCTTCATCATAACATTGGTTTTGTTGACATTTTTAGTAAGCTATGATGATAATCAGTATACCAGGAATAACATTTCAGAAAATCCCCTCAGAGCCCAGGAAGATTAATGAAAACTACCAATCCTAAACAGAAAGATGCAAAAATATATTTCAAAATATTTCTTGAGGAATGCCAACCTTAAAAGAAAGAATGAAGCCCTACATCAAAAGGCAATTAGTAGGCTGGAGCTTTTAGCTAATCTGAACGTAAAGAGAAATGTGCAAGCACAAACTAAGAAATTGCAGCATGTCGGTCTCAGACATAGTCCAATTTCTCTTTATAATTCCAGAGCTAAAAAGCCCCTAGAGCTGAACAGATATGCCTGAAAGATGATGCACAGAATTGCCAGCAGGATTTTTTTCTACATGTTGCTGAACGTATGCTATACAAAATTGTCATTAAGGGCTAGCTTATTACATCTTACAGGGCTACAAATCTCCTTGAATTAAATATTCATGAGTCTTGCTTGGAATACTGAATCCTGTGGTATTTTGTAAGAAACAATAGAAACTAGCCTTTTCAACTACATATTCTAGTATATAAATTATAAAATGATGAGTTTTAATCATATTAAATTCACCTTTATCCATTAACATTAAAATAGCAAACCACATATTTCACATCCTTATTTTCACAAGAACACTATCATACAACATGGGAGTTAAGTCCAACCAGTAGAACTCAGCATGTGCTTCACAGTGCTTTTGCTATGCAAGTAACAAGCTGATGTGCTCAGAGATGAAAAGCAAAGTGGGAAAAAATGCATATTGAAAAAAAATCAGTATGTAGTTTCTCTTTCAAGTCTCCTACAAGACTAATACAACTTAAAATTGCATTTTCAGGAGACTAATGTGGATAATGAGCAGGGGAAAATCCTCATCTAAGGAGAGAAACCTACCATGCCAATTGAGAAAAAGAAAGTATCCTGCCCACTCTTTGTGTGAAATTAATCCTTGTAGTTCTGTCTTAGGAACAAACAATTCAGTGTCTCTGGGTAAGAATAGGTTAAGTTGAATACGGTAGCTATTTGTTGAGCACTGTAAGTAAAGGGAAAAGAAATATAAGTTGTATTTTAAAAACATTACTCAAGAAATTCCAGTTATTGTGAAATTAGTTCCTATTCGTCTTGGGAAGGACATTCTCCCATTAAAAGCCATGGTTCTGATGTGAGTTGTGAATATTGCATTGTGACCAAACAATAGTTTCTGCCACATCAGATTTTTTGAGCCCTTCTACAGAGCATGACCACAAACACCCATCAGACATGCAACACGAAATCTCTAGTTTGAATACTGGGACTGAGCAACTGCCATGAAGAAGCTGTTCCAACTTCTCTGCTGCTGGCAGGGAGATTTCATTCTGCTACTGGCAGAAGGGTTATCGAGTCAGACTTTTTTCTCCTTTCCCTTTTCTTAAATGTTTCTTCTTTAATTATACCAGACGTTCAAATGTTAATGTAGCTATGCTTCGAGCAGGCAAACAGCTGAAGGGCCAAGGAATTAGGGGAGGGGGTAAGTGACAATTACCATTTGCCAAAACAAATGTCATCAGGTTTAGCTGCTGTTTAACAGTTTAACATTTTAACAAGGGGGAATAGAAGGAGTAGTTAAGCATAGCTTTTCCATTAAAAAAATGTAGAATGCATTTAAAAAACAGATTTATATTTCTTAAGAAAGAGAACAGCAAATCATATCACCAACTGACTGGCATGCATCAAGTGAATTAAAATGTTTGATGTGCAGTCACTGGGAAATTCTGAGAGAAGAAAGCAGACAAACCTGAGCCAGTTCAGGAGAAGCTTCTTTCAAATCTGGTTTCCCTCCCATGCATCCTTTTTCCTAATGTCATAAAAAGACAAAAGTCCTTTTCTTAACCTCTAGAACATAAAACACCACTGAGAATGCCATAGGGAAAAAATAGCATCATTGGTTCAAGCAAGAATCTGTGATGATGTTTAGAAGATAGTTTAAAAATCTCTTCCAACCTGCAAGATAAAGCAAGTTTATCATTTCAGTGTAAATGTTACTAAAATGCAGAGATAATAATGAGCATTCTAGTAAGAATTCTGAACTAATAAATTAGATCTCTGTGAAGTTCAATCCTACTCGTGGAACAACTCCAACAGAATCCTTCAAAAACTTTCTTAAAGCAGAGTGAGAGGTACAGAGATGACAGCAAAGTAAGTCCACAAGTCATTGATCCAGCAGGTACTCCAAAAAGAATAGAGAGCCATGTGGAACTACATCTCTCTTGACACCAAGAAAGAGTAAGTACCATGCTCATTTTATGAGCTGTCTTGTAAAAACCTTTTCTGTTGTACAGTACATCCTCAACAGAAGGAGAACATGACTTTTATAAACCAAAATCATTCAATAGGTTATTTGTTGAAATTAAATTCAAAAGTCGGGACAAAGAATATGAATCTTAGTGTTAGCAGATGGGAGTCAGTGGTACCAGTTTTGGCAGAAAAATCTAGAAATTCAGTTCAAGTGGAAACCAAAGACATCTTGGCTAAAATAAAGCTATTACAATGATTGCAGTGGAAGCTGAGGGAGAATATTAGGTGAAGCAGCATTCCTCATTTACCAAAACACTAAAATAGGTAGACCAAAGTTTTAAATGCATTACATAGTTAACACTTAGGTTATTAGGCTTTTGAGTATATTTTTCCCTCAGCTGCACACGTGTATTTGTACTTTCGAAATGTGTGAAATTGGGAAAAGCTCTGAAAAAAATGGGTTTCAAAAGGGATTGCAGCTCGGGTCCTGACAACTGTTTATAACTGTTGCAAACAGATGTATTACAGAATAATATGCTCCAAGAAGGTATTACAAAGGATCAAAAGCTTTAGACTCCCCCTCACAACTGGGGGTAAAAGCGAAAGACCATTAAAAAAATGAAACCACTCTAGGACACTGAAACCTAATTAGAGCAGAAGAGTGGTGTACAAAGGGAACAACAGTCAGCTGTTCATTAGGAACAGAAGGAAAGCAATTTTGTCTTCGGGGTGACAATAAGAATACTTAATGGTGTTTAACTCCCTGCATGCCTCCTCCCCAGCACCCTTTGTACAGGAGAGAATAGGTCACATGGTGGTGTTCAACAACCAGTATTGTTCCCTAACTCCTTCTATTCCAGCACCTGGGGATCATACCCACCTGCATTTATGTAAGTGCAAACTTGCAGGAGAGAACTGTGACGACATGTGACTGCAGTCAGAAATGCAAGAGAGCAGTCAAAAGCTGCCTGCAGGAGACCATGACATTGCCTTAAGAAACTCCCGTTTATGAATAACTGCCAAGATTTTCATATCTCCAAACCACTTCTTTCATCTTAAGAAAAAAAGAGTTTTTGTAATTTGCCCCTAAGCCAATAACTGATTCTTAAACAGTGAGCTACATCATGACTTGAATTAAAAATTTACTGTTATTCAAAACTGCCCTCCAGAACAAGGCAGTTCTCACAGTATAAAGCCATTAGGTATACGGCTAAACATATTTTTTTTCTAAAACCAGCAAAACTCGACTTTACTTCTTTAATAGCTGTAGGCTTTTTTAAGCAACCAAAATGTATACAGGCAGAGCAGTATACCCAGTTAAAATCAAGCTGGAATATCTATTCTAGTAAAAAAAAATTATTAAAAAACCCTTGCTTTCTGCATGATCAAAATTTTAATAACTTTTTTCCCCTCCATTTTTTTCCTGGCCAGTTACCATTAATATTCCTAAGAAATTAATTCATATATCTTTGCAGTGAGACACTGCACAGTTTCAGAAGTAATGGAATAACACCCACCAAATTTGATAGAGGACAGAACCCTACTTTTTTTTGCAGGCCTAGCAAAATATGCAAGCAAATGTCATGGAAACAGAAGCTCTCTCCATAGTAACCCCATTTGTGGCACTGTAGCTAACCACTCTAACATGCTCCAAGACAAGGTATTAGCTTAAACCCAGTTTTCATTTAGTATTTGTTCCATAACATTCCATATATCTAGCAGCTGTAAAGATTTATTAAAAACATTAATAGTTCACAAGAATGCAGTATCAAAGCTGAAGTCAAACATAAGTATAAGGGCAAACTAATTAACTGTGATAAAGCAAGGCTGAGTAACACTGTCTTTTGGGAAAAAAGCCAAGAGGCTGATGGCACCATAAAGAACAATTATATTACAGCTGGTTTCTACTGCACTCTCTGACACCACGCAACAGGTGTCAGATGTGCAATACCATCTTACATGAAACACATAGAAGGAGCTACAGAATAAGACCCATAAAAAATAAAAGTAAATTTTTTTAAAATATAAAAATACATAATTACACCTAAGCAACCTCATTACCTCCTGTTACACAAAAATTTAAATTTTTTATCAACCAACCTAGCAACCAAAACTCTCAAAACCAGCTGAACAAAGACTCACACTAGCACTGTAGCTACTCTCCATCAAGATGGACAAGCTTAGTGCATAGCAATCAGACCCATGGGAATGATTTTCAATGAAAATGTATTTGACAAATTAGGTCCTATTTGTGAACTATCTGTATGCAGTTCATGACTCTGACAAAAAAAAAATCCTGATTTATTTTGTGACAATGCTTGTTGGCCCATTTTCTGATTTGATGACCAATGCAGAGTTTCACTTCCCTGACTGTTATTACATGATACTACATGTCCCTTCCATGCTGAAGAAACTGAAAAGAGTCAGTAATTCAAATGTGTACAAAAATACATTACCTCTGACATTTTTGCAAATAAAATACCAGGTTTTGCAAGCATAGAAAATACAGCTTATCCTGCAGAAATGTTTTAAAATGTCAACAAATAATCACAAAAATAATTTATCTGGTTGTTCTTGTTCATATGCAAATTATGCAAAGTTATACTCATGTTCTTTACTGGTTCAAGTATTTTAATGAAATATAAAATTTAAACCAAATCCTGTAACAATGAAAAGCATCGTGACTGTATTACTATAATACTTAAGCTGTCTGAAAATAAATTTTAAAAAAACTTTACCAATCTTCATACATGGAAGTAGTCCCATGTTCTCTCTATATTTCAGAGAGTAGAGCTGATTCTACTAAAAAATCAAACATATTCTTTCTAAAGCATATTAGTGCTCAGAAAAGAAAAAGCTCTGAAGGTTTCAGAAATACAATATATCCAGTATGGTTCACTACCATATTGGATGGTATCAGAAAAAACTGTATTACTTAAAACTGATACCGTTAAAAATATTCTGTAAATAACAAACAAAGCAATAATGCTTTTGTCTACTGGCCTTTGTCTACTGGCCTTTGAGTCAGCTGTGTAAGGGGATAGGGGGAAGGAACCCCAAAAGCCAAATATGAATTTGCTTTGCTTGATGTTAGTTGATGCTAAGACTGCTGCAAAGAAATATGCTGCCTAAAAACTAGCAAATACTGACCTCTGCCAGTCTCTTCTCCAACTAAACTTACATTTTTCCTCACCATCATATGCATCAGACATCTGGCAGAACAGATTTAAGTAGGAAACTGGAATTTTATACTTTATATGTGAAGACGAAAGGGACAACCTTGAAACTCTTATTTTGTTAACCACACAGCAAACTTCTTTTTACACCTGTTTTCAGCTCTGAGCACTATGAGCACAGGATCCTGTGATCAACTTGCATTTGTTAAACAGTTGTTTCCAAAATCATTTAGAATCATCTTTTATTCTTCTGGTTCCTTTTTCTCATTACCAGCAAAACAAGCCATATTTTCCCTTAACAATGGCAATATCAATTCACTGCTTGACAAGTCCCAAAGATACACATTTCAATTGCTCTCATAAGTTAAAAGTTCTCTCTAGAGAATCTCATGTTTAAAACACATTTTGTTTCAGTGGTTGGATGAATATACAGATGCAAGATCTTCCTGGGATTTCCAGTGATCACTGTTTGGAAACAAGCAACCTACTGTTTGTCAGTTCAAACTTGTCAAAACTTTCAGCTAGGATGTAACAAGTGTACTAACTGTTTTTTAATGAACAATTCAAAGCGTACAGAACTTCTACATTTTGGAAATCTGAGATATTTCCAGCTAAAACTCCTAACCACTTTCCGCTCTCGGAACAAACCAGCAGACATGTCACAGTTGTACATTCCTCTATTTCAGTGGAAAGCTTCTAGAGTAATGTGGGGAAAACCTGAATTTCGCTTCAGTAACAAAATCAGCAGTATTTAAAAAAAAACAGCTTTTGCTTTAGGAATATCTGCACTAATTACATAGGAAATGTCCATCAAGTTTCTGATCTCTGACTTCTATAATCAAGGCATTGAAGTCCAGCACTGCCCTTCTACCTCTGTACGTAACAGACCTGTATGATACACTCACATCTAAATTATTCACCATGCACCTCAGTGGAAGATAATAAATTTTCTTAGAAGCAATTTATAGCTTTCATATCAAGCTCAAGACTTTCATTTTTAATCATGTTAATGGACTTAGTTCACAATTTTTGTAATATCAAAGGCTAGGAGAGCTGATTAAAGGAACAGAAAGCACAATTACAAATGAAACTAAAGTTACTGTCAGTCAAAAGGAGATTGAATTATCACACTGTGTTGCGTTGTACCTCTTCAGTACAGAATACTATTCCACAGGCACCTCTGAGCCTTGCAGAGTACTGTTCTGTATAGTACCATGAACATGATTATTTTAAATGTGCAGTCAGCAATATACACAGTTACCTTCAAAGATTTGTTTAATAATACATGCCAGCACCTAAGAACATATTTTTATAATTAAAAAATTCAGTTACCCTTTGGTGATATTTATCATGTGTTTTTAAAATTGCTGTTTATAAGAACAGTGACACAGTAAGCATTTCAAATTATAAATAACAGGGTAATGTACAATAAATCATTCTGCTTTTAAAAGGTGTCTTTAAATGTTTTGACCATCCAGATACGAGAATGCAAGTGCTGATACTCCTCTGAAAGTCCTTTTTCTCACATCTTGGGTATATACATCATTTTCCTGAAATGGTGGGCTACTGCGCGCACTGAACAGCAGGACGGAGATCTAGCTAAATATTCTGTTTATCCCAATACCACTATTTTTGTTTTACTGCTGTGCTCCTGCCTAATAAAAAATATGAACATTGTATGAAGGATCTTCATGAACACTTGAAAGGTTTCTTGGCTGTCTTGTTCTGCCACATACAGAAAACAGAAATGGGAGAAAACAAACGCAACAACCTAGTTCTTCCAGATATTTTGCTAAACCTTTTCAGTTTGACAGAAAGAGTATAGAAGGATCATATATGAGGTACTCTGTTTATGGATATCTACTCTGGGATCTGAAGAAAAGAGAGTGTTTACAAAATACTTTCTACTGTATTGTCCAGTTTCCAAATCATTCCTGATCTACCAGCTTCTCAGTCCTGGAGAGATCGCTTTAAATTTCAGGATCAGTCGGAACATTGCCATGAAGACAAGTGACCACTTCATTAGCTTACTCAAGAGCTGAATCAACTATTCAGACGATTCAGTAAAGAGTTCTCACTGATTCAAATCAAAAACTCTCTTAGTTTCCCTATCCAGCCATAAAAGAGATTTTTTTTTTTTTTCAAAACTGATCCATAACACATATAAATTACTGTAATTTTTGGAATACAGACCTACTCTTTTGAAAGTACGTATGTTTTGCAGAAGCAGAAGAATTATGTTGGTATTCTCACCTGAAATCCCATTTACAGTATATATTCCTAACATTTACCTATTTATTTTTGTTAGAAAGTACATGCAACCTGCCATAGTTAGAAGCATGATAGCAAGTGCACTCCACAAACTCCTTGACATCCAGTTTTGAGACAAAGAAACTATGCAAAAATCATTTTTGAAAGCCTTTATGAATGATGATTCTACATCTTTATTTTCACAACATTTAAAACAGTAGCAGACAGAGAAAGTGGGTTTTTTTTTTCTTTTCCTAAGCAACACATGCACAGACACCATCATAGTAATGTCAACTGACAATCCCAAGGATGACTAGTACATCTACTGTAAGAAAGATCTTTCCTACTGCCACTGGCCGGCAGAATAATTAAATTGCACAACAGAAGTTCAAGAACCTATTTAGATAGCACCCATAAATGCAGTTCACTGCCCGAGAAATCAGAGAATGTCAGGCAGTATAGGTCATTAGCAAGCAAATGAGACAACATACCAATTGGAACCAACACTCTCCTTAGGTAATCAGACTCAAGGCACTGATATCTATTCAGGCTGACATAATGAGGAAGTCAGGTTAAACAATTCTGGCAAATAGCAAATAACTTTGCATTTCAATCTGAATGTACTAGAGGACCAACAGCAGAAAGTTAAACAAGAAAAACTTTTGCTACACCCCAAGCTTGCTATATTTAGAGCTAAAAATGACTCATAAAGGGAAAGTGGGGGAGAGGGTGGCCATTTTTTTTTCAACTCTGGATGCTAGGAGTTTGCACCTATAAGAAATGTAGATCTTTTTTGGGGTGTGAATTATCTCAGGTTCTTGGAAAGTAAGTGGAAATCATAAAAATCTGCTATGTTCAAAAATCATGGTACTTGTATCTAGGAGTCTAAAATTTGATTAAATGAGCTGTAATTAATTTAATTAGACCTTACTTACTACTATTTAGGTTAGCATTTCTTAATTTTCTAGTTTAATGATTAAAAAAAAAAAAAAAAGTAGAAAACAAATTTGGTACAAAAATTTTACTTGTATAGTCACAGAAAACCCCTTAAAGGAATACTGTGTATTGCTAATATATTTGGGTATGTTCATAAAGCATATGAAAAAATGGTATATTTGAGGTAGGAATAGCTACTTAAGAGATGAATTGCAAGAAACATTGCCATGGAAATTGGATATAACCACTATTCATAGGCAGAAAAAAGTTACAAAGCTAAGTGGCATTCCAGGAGATTGACAGCAGGTTCTCTGTTAAAGGAAAAGCTACAACTGCACAAAAAATGCACACTGATATGACAACAGCATCCCCTGACTAGTAACAGATTCAGTCAGGAACATCCCTCTTACAGAAGAAATCACATTTAGCAAAGAGATACTCTAAAGATACATGAAAGGTTTTAGTAATGTGGATCAACACAAAGACTCATGAAAATTATTCTCTCCAGATTCTCCTTCCTTCTGCTACAAACACTAGAGAATAAAAAAATCAGGCAGTCTTAGCATCTGCGTTTACAAATTGAGGTGCTGATGTCTTCTCCCAGTGACAGAATGTGTGGGAACAGTTCAAAGCTGTGCCAGGGAGTTTTAAACTGGACATCAGGATGCATTTCTGTACTTGAGAGGATGGGGAAACATTGAACAGGCTTCCTAGTGAGGTGGTCAATGACCCAGAGCTGTCAGTGTTTAAGAGGCATTTAGACAATGTGCTTAAGAATATGCTTAAATTTTTGGTGAGCCCTGAAGTGGTCAGGCAGTTGGACTAGATGATCACTGTAGGTCCCTTCCAACTGAAATAGTCTATTTCATTCTATTCTATTCCATTGCCTCCAAATCTTACATGAATCACTACAAAATTAGAAAGCTAAATCCAGAAACATGTACTTGTTAGAAGCAAAAATCTATGTTATTATATGATTCTTCCTAAGCCTTTATATATCAGCTTTGGTATTGAGACTATATCTGAGTCTGTCTGAAGCCATGACTTGCTATTGCACTAGAAATATGTAACAATAATTGTTGCCCCATCACTGATAAACAGGATGTCTGAGTTTCAGAAATAAGCCAGCAAGTGACTAGGACTATGATTAAAAATTTACACACCATTTGATAAAATATATACTGTGGAAGAAAAGGCTTTCCAATTATATCGAATTATTTAGGACAAACTGGCACTGGTTAATGAAACAAATCATGGAGATATTTTATTTGGTGGTATCTTTTGGAGATATTTAATTCAGTTTTAACTTCAGTGATTTTGGATGAACTTTTACAAAGACAGAAAATAACGCAGCCTATTATACAATGGGAATAGCACAAATAATTAACAGGCAACCAAGCATTTCAGATCACCACTAAGTCTGCCAAAAGAAGGGAAGGAAGATATAGTAATAACTCATGCAGTGTTATTCAGTTATAAAACCTGTTCATTATTCTTTCATTTCAAAGGCTAAGCTTTGCATTAGTATTCAGTATGGAGAGTTATGTGTTAAATAATTCATCTGTTCTTTAAAATAACATTTATCTTAGAAGAGCAGTGCTCAGCAGCTGCCCTTCGTCCTTCCCTCTAAAAATCCCAGTTCCACACAGCTGGACTTTATTCCTCATCCAAAATAAGAGCACGGAGGAGTACCAAACAGAAATCAGCCTGAGCCAACGCAAAAATGCAACAGAGCTCAAGGGGCAAACACAAAACAGAAGATGATAAATTGTGATACAAGCTTTCCACACACACTCAAAAGCTGTCCTTAGGCCTTCCTAACTGATGGCCAGTGAGTCTTCCTTCAGTTGGCTAAAGTAAGAAAATAATTCCTACATCCTTTCCCGAAGCAATGAAAAGTAATGGTTTTAGTCAGCAAGAAAGCTGGTTATTAGGAGATTACTAGCATAAAAATTAGACATTCTAAGATATCTAGCAAAGGTACGATTTACAAGGTAGACATGAAAAGTAATTTCACAGATGAGTGCGTGCAGGCCAGAGAGCCAATTCTGCCATCAAAAGAGGCCATTTCTGAGATTTTCATAAAAACATAAAGCCAGGAAACCTGCAGGTGTTCTAAAACAGATGTAAGAAGTTTGCTGTTTTGAAGCAACCTTTCCAAAAAAAGGACTGAAAGCTTCCTATCTTTTCACAAGCATTCAGAATCTGTAAATAAGGCATGTGGCTTTTACCTTTAAACTAAATCACTCATTGTCTGGGGCATGATCCCAGGGTGAGAGACCTGTCCATGAAGTGTCCTGCTGCTCTGTTTCACTTCTACTTAGCACTTACCTGCTCTGCCAAACTGTTCCAGATAGAGGAATCAGAAAGTTGATCAGATGGAATGGAGCTGATTAAGGCATATGGGAGTTATAGTGATAGGATCTTAAACGGATAGAAATGATGCAGGGAAAAGAAGTGTTAGAGAGAAGCAACACAGAAGGGAAAACAAAAGGAATGGGGAAACAGGCTGCTGGATAAAGAGAATGCATGAAGAGAAGAAGAGTAAAGGAAAAGAGTACAAAGAGAAGAAGAGAAACAATAGTAAGAAGATGTTTGTCTCTTCTGATGGAGTTGTTAAGAGTATGATATGTTAATGCAGGAATTGCATAAGAACTACACATAACATCAAACTACCTATAAAGCATTCTTAAACCATAAATGAGGCAAAAACATTCATCACTTCCACTAAACATGTTCTTCTAATGATCTGTGAAAGCTTTCAGACTGAGAAGGGAGGAAATGGGAAGAAGACGGGATATCTCAGCCATTGCCTTTCAACTGTCACTGTGAAATGGAAGTCTTTGTCTACCACAAGTAATAACCAATATAAGTAACTCAAGTAACTGATGAATTAGGAATAATAATGCTCAGTTAGTATGATCTTGCAAAATAAACTAACCCGCACAGGCAGAAAACAGTCTCCCTACTCCTTAATGTTGTTTCTACCATCATCAGTCACAGTGCAAAATAATTTCTGCTTCAGTACAAGAACCTTGCTATTCATAGCAGGAGTTTAGATAGGAATACTAACAGAAGAAAACAAACCCTCTTATATCTAACTGAAACCCTAGATTTAGTAGTAAAATTTTTCACAAATCCCTTTTCATTAAATCATACCAATGTCTCAAAACTGGACTAATACAGAGGTTTCTTCAAACCAAAGAGAAAAGTGAGAAAACCCAGAGCTCTTAGAGACTAAAAGCATATTCACAGGTAATTTTAGATATTTTGAGTTTTATTGCAAATCAGAATTAAACCAAACTTCAAAACAACAAAATGTTCCATCTCCATCCATGTTGACTTCTCCACCCAGTTCCAGTGTTGCCTGTAGCTAGTAGGGAATATATCCACATACTCAGGTCTAGACGCCTTTATCTAAGACCTGACAACAAGAGGAACACATCCAAATAAACCAGGGCAGAGTGGAAGGGAAACTCAGAAAAGGCTTTCATACAGTATGAACTAATAAACTCAACATTCTTTGTATTAAATAGTTAACTTCTGCATTCTGCTTCACCTATCAAAAATATGGCAAGAGTGGGTAATTTTCCCCAAAGAATTTTCTGTCTGTAAATGTTGACATTCTATTTATCCTCCTCTGCTGCCACTTCATCCTTCTTTGTGATTTTGCTTCAATTCCTGTCTATAGTTGTGTTCTCCTCAAAACAGGAATTCAGGAGCTCCCAAAAGATGTTCTTGAATTTTCCTGATCTTCTCAGGGAAACTCAGCATCATTTCTGTCTATCCTTTCTTTCTGCAAGATCAATTATTGTCAATAAATATGATTCTTAATTTTCTTCTGGATATGTCATGGTCTCTTCACTTCAGACAAACAGGTTTTAAAAAGATCTCTAACTCTCGCAATAACCAAAGTTCAGGGCTCTACATTCCAGTCAAGAACAGGGGGTTGTTGTTTTCTCTCTGAAAAGATGTAATACATCATGCATATAACTACAACACAAAAATTATCTCAGTTAGTATTCCCAAGGGGTCATTTATGCACTGTTATACTGTTGCTCTTGTATTGTTGCCTATTAATTTATTCCCTCTGTATCACATAAAATAAAAAAGCTATCTCTATCAGCTTCATCCTTTTCACTTAATCAGCTTTAATACTTCTTTCCCAAGTAACAGGGCTACAATAATGTCTTTCACTCTAAATACATTACTTATACTTTCTCAACTGAGAAAGTAATTACACTGAGAAAACTGCACATTGCTACATCCAGGAGAATCAGTTAATAACAAATGCAACAAACTTACATTCCATAAACCCAGAAACAATACTGAAATTTGAACATTAAACTAAACAAATATATTAAAGGTGAATAACCTTTATAAACATTAATAAAAGCAAATTGCTTTAGTTGGGTGATAAATTTGTTAGTATGCTAAATCAGAAAACACAAGTTCTAGAAACACAAAACATACCAGATATTGATTTCCTGTAACAGTGACAAAGAGACACATTCTTCAGTAAGTTCATTTAAACCAGAAAAGGTAATTTCAAATTTAGCTTTAGTAACTCTGCTTAACCTATAATTTTCAGGGAAGTGTTTCTCTGAAACTTTTACAATTGCTTTAGATTCTAACAATATTCTAAGATATCATTAGGACTTCTTATGAAAGTATGAACTTTCTTTATCCTGGTAGTTTTGCTTTAAACTGGAACTAGTTATGAGAGAAGAGAAAAGAAGACAAAAGAAGGGAAGAGAAAAGAAGGGAAGGGGAAGGGGAAGGGGAAAGGGGAGGGGAAGGGGGAGG
>VZTJ01002361.1:18204-100833 GCA_013397795.1 Orthonyx spaldingii | reverse complement strand
AAGGAAAGGAAAGGAAAGGAAAGGAAAGGAAAGGAAAGGAAAGGAAAGGAAAGGAAAGGAAAGGAAAGGAAAGGAAGTATGTAATACAATTGCTTCATTAGTTGATGTAGAACTTGAAAGAGAGAAGTTTATCTTATTTCCAGATGGGAGCGTTATCACCCCTTGCTACAGTACAGGAAGATATCTACAGTGATCTACAGTATAGGAAGTAGACCAGGAAAAATATGTTTCAACTGGAAAAGCATACACATGCATTTTCCATGAGTAACTGGAAGGGTAGAAATATCTGTCAAATTTGAAATAATTGAAAACAACTCCTTGCTTGATTCAGTCAACACGCTGGAGGGAAGGGATGCCATCCAGAAGGACCTTGACAGGCTTGAGAGGGGGGCCAGTGCAAACATCCAAGTTCAACAAGGCCAAGTGCAAGGTCCTGCACCTGGGTCAGGGCAATCCGAAGCACAAACACAGACTGGGTGGAGAATGGATCGAGACTTTCTCCTTGGGGAGAAAGACTTGGGGGTGTCTGTGGATGAAAAGCTCCACATAAGCTGGCAGTGTGCACCTGTAGCCCAGAAAGCCAATCATACCCTGGTGTGCACCACAAGCAGTGTGGCCAGCAGGGCAAGGGAGGTGATTCTGCCCCTCCACTCTGCTCTCACAACACCCCACCTGGAGTGCTGTGTCCAGCTCTGGAAGCCCCCACATAAGAAAGACATGGATCTGTTGGAACAAGCCCAGACAAGTGCCACTGAGACAATCAGAGGGGTTGGAGCACCTCTCCTATAAAGACAGGCTGATGGAGTTGGGGATTTTTAACCTGGAGAAGAGAAGGCTCCAGGGAGACCTTATAACAGCCTTCCTGAGGGGTATCCTCAGTATCTGAGGGACCTACAAAACAGATGGAGAGGGACTTTTGACAAGGGCATGTAACAACAGGACAAGGGAGAATGGCTTCATATTGAAAGACAGTAGGTTTAGATTAGATATTAGGCAGAAATTCTTTATTATGAGGGTGGTCAGGCACTGGAACAGGTTATCCAGAGAAGTTGTGGATGCTCATCCCTGAAAGTGTTCAAGGCCAGGCTGAATGAGGCTCTGAGCAACCTGGTCTAGTAAACGGTGTCCCTACCCTCCTCTGGCAGGGGATTGGAATTAGATGATCTCTACAGTCCCTTCCAACTCAAACCATCCTATGATTTACAAGCTAAGAAAAAAGCCAAGGTGGATGGTGCTACAGTCATGATCTATGCCAATATCAAATACACATTGCAGTGTATCCACTGTATCTGATTCAACAGGAGGACTAACAGAATGGATGAGGCCATGCTGTTGACTTCCTTTAAAGTTACCTTTCCTGCTTGAGAACCACTTGCATTATTTTTTTGGTTGTCTGCAGTACTTCTGGTACCTTCTCCCCAGGCCACTCATACACCTTTACACTGGCAGACATCGCTCAAGAATTTATGAGCACTAAAACAACACGAGTCACAAATTTTAAAGAAATTTTAATGTGTGAACATCCTTGAAAAAGCAAAATAATATGAGAGCTCAAATCTATGGTTGAAAGATTCATGGAACTCATGCAGTCAGAGAAAATTCTTCATTATTTAGCAGCTCATATTCATAGTCCACACTCTAAAAACACATGATTCCTGAAAACTACCACCATCGATTAGTAAGAAATCACACGTACTACAAATGAGATAGCAACTAGTCAGAAACAACACTGCAAAGTAATCCTGACAAAAACAAAGATTAGGTAGTGGATGGATGAGTGGGGAGCGAGAGTGAGAATTTCATCTGGGACTGAAGGGAGAAAAATCCATTCTTTATGCTACTTACTCCTGTAGGCTGAAATATCAGTCCATCCACTTCATGGCTAACTTCTCTGGCAAAGTTTCCTTCCAAGAGCTGTAGAACAAAAGAGAAAGAAATCCTTTTTGCATAGAGAAATGCACATCAAAGTGAATAGTAGCGGATTATATGCTACTACTGCAATAAGCTGTTTGCCAGTAAACAGCTTATTTATGATTTAACTTTAGAGCCTGGGAAATGTCGATGTCAACAAAGTAGCAGTTTTTACAAAGAATACTCAAGGCTAGAAAATGCCTTTGTCCAAAAAGAAATACTTAGACACCAAGATTATTCTATACACTAGAAAATGAAGAAATATCAGTTCTAATACAGGACACTACAATCATTTGTGGGCAAATTAAAAAATCCATTTGCCACTTTAACATGCAAGTAGCACTTACTTTAGATTGAACTGATCTCCTGAAAAATACTTCAGGGCATCATTTGAAATTCATGTTTGACAGACTTCCTAACTAGGCCATAAACCAGTAACACAGCTACACAACTGTAAAACAACTCTTTGAATTAATTTGTATGTGCCTTGAATATTCTATTTTATGCTTTCAAAGACTGTGAATTCCATATGGAGGTAAATATATCCATGAAGATGCATTTACCAGAGAAAAAAAGTCTAATTAAACAAACCACTGAAACCAGATAGTCAACAGTTATAAGAATTGATGATATACTTCCATATTAAATTATAACTTGCCTAAGGAAAAGCAAATAACCAAGGAGAATTACAACTGATAAGTAATAGCAAAAATTAGGAGAATTACCAAAATATCTCTTTATTAATTTCAATTTATGTTTTACTGTTGAGATGAAGAATCTGTCCTGAAGTTGTAGGTACTTCTAGTAATATTTGAAAA
Organism: Orthonyx spaldingii; assembly: GCA_013397795.1. Taxonomy (NCBI): domain Eukaryota; kingdom Metazoa; phylum Chordata; class Aves; order Passeriformes; family Orthonychidae; genus Orthonyx; species Orthonyx spaldingii. The sequence goes on along the minus strand of VZTJ01002361.1, from coordinate 98,104 downwards.
AACTTTGATTCAAAAGTAACCACACGGTGATAAACATAGCAAATACAGAAACAGCAAATCACAGTCATCATTTTGGCCTGGTCTGCTAATTTTGTACCATTTTCTTTCTAGAGCTCAACTTAATGACCTGCTGACCAAATTATGACTAAATTATTCAAATGAAGTCAATAAAATATGAAAGGAGCTGAGAATTAACATTTGTATCCTACTAGGGCCGTACAACTAAAAGCAATGCACTTTTATGTTTCATGCATCAAAAGCCTTATGGCCAAATACTTCAAACAATAATAATTCAACATATTTCACTTAAACCTGTAACTGTTTGCACAGAACAACTGATTATTTTACTGTAAAAAGCTAGCTTTTTCTCTTACCCAGTCATTAGCTTATTTGTGCCTATAGCTTTAACAAATAAAGCTTTCACTATTCAACTTTTAGATACAATTTAACTAGAAAAAACACACTATGAGAGTATTCTCAAGTGGAAAAATACTTTAAGAATATTTAATTCTGAGTAAGAAACTATCCAATGAAACACAATTTTTCAGAAGAGAAAGCCCATAATTGAAACTTGAAGCTGCACCTTGCTGTTATAACCAGTTGCTATCTTGAAATTTACAGCTGAGGCTCACAACGTAATGCATCTACTACCACATGTCTACACAAAATAACAATAAAATAATCCCAAATTCCTTCATAATATATTGTTAGGCTTTATTTTTATTAAAGCAATGAGTGCATTGGAAAAATATTGAAACAAACATCAAAAAGTTTTTTAAATTGTGAGGTTTTTAAATTTCTACACAAGGTAAGTCTTCTGTGGATCACTTCCAAGTTACTTTGCAGGTCCAAAACTGACTGGCCAATCATCTGTAATAAGAATACACTTCAAACTTACAAAAATGCACAGGACTGATTTCATTAAATTCAGGTACAAAAAAACCTCTCACTGAATAATAATAATAATGTTAAGGAATAACAATATTAAAAAATTTTTTTAAAACCCCCCAAAACTTCAAATTAGTTGAGACTATACTTTTAATAAATTTCTGGCTAACTTATCAAAAGGCGTAAACCGAAGTGGCAAAGAGAAACCAATCACCTCTGTTTCTGCTTTTGTTTTTGAAGTTCTTAAGAGACCTACAATTTGAGGACGCAGTTACTTCAGTGTTGGAGCTTACATAACTGAATTATGTATTCCTTCCCAAAATAAAACTTAAGAATACAGAAACAATCTTTAAATTTGGAGTATGTGGAAAAGCATAAAATAATTATCGTGCACTGTTCGGCCTGCAACTCTCTCCACTCTGGTTAACATGCAGTTTTTGAAAACTACATTAAAGTACTATTACAACTTGAAAAATGGAGAGGAAAATATAAATTAAAAGTCTTCCATTTCAGAAATACATTCTAATACTTTTCATTCGCCACTTAGCCAGAATTACAAAATGTGAAGGAATCCGTCTCATCAAGCTGCCACCCAGTTTCAAACGTTCTCAGTTTGGAGGTCCACAGTGTTCTCACTAAGACAGCTCCTCCCAAGTCCCAATTAGATATCAAAGACAAAAGGATTTTAAATCCAGAGCAAGCCTCAACAGATAACTACACTTCTTTGTACTCCCAGTTATTCTGCTTTCATTCTCATTATGCTGCTTTCATTCTCATTAGGTCAATTACATGTATTTGAATGATAACACTCTCTCTAGAAAAGGAATTTTGACTAGAAAGGATTAGCAATTGTGGAGAGCGAATGCAGGAAGGGATGTACATTTTCTCTGACCTTATTCCCACAAAAATTTTCTTGAGAATTAAACTGTGTAAAGGTTGTCTGTGAACAGCAGAATACATAGATACTGAATATTGCAGAAGGTCTGGAATGACAGGGAAATGAGCAGAAAAGGAATGTTTGACATACACGCAAATATTTTTGACACTAAAAAAGTTACACTTTTTCAGTTTATGAACTTCAAATGCAAATATCATGGTTCATCTTTCAAAAAACATTGTTCAACGTTCCACACGTTCAAATTTCTAATTAACTTGAACAGAATGGTCTTTTTTAATCGGCACCATGATAAATGGCACACCTGCTTGACTGGGATGCCTGCCATGGATCAGATAAGGTGCAATGCATTTCAATGACATTTTATAAAAGATGGGTAAATGATGCATATGAACCAGCTCTTCTGGCATCCATTTTCCTTGTAGCCTCATGGCATCTATTTCCACCTGAGATCCCCTTTGTTCACTTCTTTCATCTTCCTTCTTCCCCATGAACACTGCAATCAGCCATACACTCACATTACAGTTTATTACTTAAAACTTTTCCTTTCATACTTTTTAACTAAATTTAAAATTATTGCTACATCTAATAACATTCCTCTAAGCAAAAGAATGGTACAATTGCATGGATTGAGTGGAGCTGTATGATGAGTAACAGGATTTCTCCTTGCTCCTTAACCATTGAGATGAAGAGCAGCAGTATGTCACCAAAAGAGCACTAATAACTTGCTGAAGCTGATTTTGCTAGAACACCGAACCAGTCAGCAGTTCCTCTGTGGGTAATTGAAAATTCACGCTTTAGAGAACTCTCTGTATTTATACCAACAAAGAAATCACTTTGCTCCTTCAGCAGGAAGGGGAGAAAATTTAGGTGCATACAGATTCTGTACAATGCTTTTAGTTTTTCATTAGTGTTTCGATATTTCTGAGGCAAGACGCATGATTCTGTTTGCAGATATTACATTATTCACAAAATAAATAAGTCCACCAGGTACTACTGTGCCTTTTCCTTCCCCTTATCAAAAAAAAATCTCATGGAAACACAACACAATGTGAGTTATGAGGATTCCAAAACATAATGATCATTCTGCAAAGTCATACTGACTTTCTACAAAATAATTTTACTAAGGTCCTTGCACACACACAGCAATTACTGACCTCCTGTGTCACAATATGCAAATACTGCTAACCATTTTGTCTGTATTTCTGATTCAAAACTGACACTGCTTGTTAGCCTCCTGAAATACTTTGGTATACAGAAGAAAATCCCTTTGAATGTTATAATAAAAGACAAATATATGTCCCTTTTCCTTGCTTTTTCAATTTCAGAACTGCCCTGTGCTTCATTTCAAGTCAAGACAGAACAACCTTGCCTGCAGTCCCTATGGAGTTTTCCAGAGCCACCTTCAAATTACTGATCATCTGGACCTGTTCACTCTACAGAGCTGCGACAGGGAACACACTTGACTCAAAAGTATTAGTTACAAATAGACTATTAATTGAAATGCCAGTTAGCCAGAATATAAAACACCTTCAGACACGGGCCTACTGTCATTCCTAACTTCATAGAGCCAGCATCTTCACCAGCTTAGGTTTCAGTCCAACTTGAAGGACAATCCCTTTCTCCAAGGATGACAGCCCTCACCATCAAAGAAATTCTCACGTCCTGACAACTGTCGAGTTTTATAAACATGAGCTCATACATCTCTGTAGATAACCTACTACATAAATCTTCATAAATCCTGCTTTTGAATGACATCAGAAATCCCACAGAATGATTTTATGTTAAGATCAGTTAAAATAATGCAAAAATAGTCTGGCTCAGATTCATCCCAACTATCAGATTTCCCAAAAATAAATCAAACTGTATCAGGCAATTATGGAGCCATCATCCAAACTACTAACATTCTAAACTCCAGCTTTCCAACATTAAATTTTGAAAATGCAGCCTCCTGGAAAAGAATTAAGCATGCATTTGGTGGGGTATAAGCTTCCTTTCAGAAGATACACAGGCTGCTATGCAATGCTTGAAAATATTATCAAATGCAGCTTAATGTCAAGGGAGGGAAACTGGTCCTCTGGGTTACAGCTGTGGTCTTCCCCCTATCCTGCAGCATCATGTCTTCTTTGGTTTGTTTTGTGTCTAAAAGCAGAGAAGGTATCAAGAATGGAACAGCTGCTTTCAGTCTCAAAGCAAAAAAGCATCAAATAGCATGTGAGTAACTATGCCATAGGGGGGAAACATTTCATATATTATTTAAAAATAAAACCCAGAATCTCAAACTTTCCACAAACAGAAGTTGGCTAGTTCACATTTTAACAGAAATAGAGCCCAAAACAAAGTGTTAAGAGAAGTTTTGATTTTGGTTCATTGACTGAATTTCTACAAACATATGGTAAAACTTTCAAAACAATCTTTAGTGACTCTGGGGAATTTATGGGTTTGGGAATTAAACGGAGCACACACTTTCTGAAATATAGATAAAAAAGGAAAAAAAAAACCAAAACCAAAAACAAACACGTCAAAATCAATCCATGCCAACTTTTTTCTTTTTCACATTCAGGATACCATCTCATCTAACACTGCATTCCAAGTAAAACAGCTGACCTAAACAAGCCTAGTGTAAATTAATAATCTGGGGGCAGATGGGGAAGGATCAAAGACACACCTCTGGCAGTTCTAATGCTTCCTACCCTCCCTGCTCCAAACCAGACATAGCCTGGATGACCATTTCAGACTAACTTTCAGAAACCGATGAGGATGAAACCCTCTCCTCTCATGCATATTTAAGTTCCTCTTCAAGTGATATGCTCAAGAGCCAAGTAATTTATTTGGAAAACTGTGCAATCTCAAATTACAGCATGCTGTGATGGAGAACCACAATCTTCATTAAGCTGTCCAATGAAGTGCTGCCTGTGCAATTAAAAAATTAATTCCTATTTCTCAGCAATCTTTTTCTTCCTTCAACATTTCTTCCTTGTTCCCTGTTTTAGACTCTGACCAAGACATCTCTTAAAGGTTTTTTTTTTAGAAACAAGGTTCACATTTCAAACGTTTCACAAGGAAACAGATGTAACTCTTCAAATATTTCAATGTCTCCTCAAAAGATATCCCACAGATACTATTTTTTTATCAACTGAAACCATCCTATCTAGACTACACAGAATATTCCAGAAGGGCCACCAGCAAGAAAAAAATGCACTCCCTGTTCTTTTCCACAGGAGGAGATCTCTGGATACATGAGTACTTGCCAAAGTATTTGACCAGCCAATGGCTTATTACAACTGGCTGCTTGCCTCAAAGTGGCTCCTTCCAAGTAACTCTGAAGGTCCTGAAATCACGGCCCATGGTCTCAAGAGTGTGACTTAACACACGGTCATAAAGTAAAGATTTCTCCTTCAATGTTAACATTTATTTCCCTCACAAAACCACAGGTGATCTCTCATTTATATGACTTCATGTTTTCATCCAAATGACCCATAAAAATGTTGAAAAGCATGTGTTCAATAATTGAACATGACCTGGTTTCCTCTACATTAGTTTCATTTCCTAATCAAAATATGATATGCTACCTTACGTCAAATAAATGAAGTAAGAACAGTATCAGTTTAAGTGTATCTACATAAGGGGAAAGTCCAATTCTATAATGCATCCTCCTCCATTATTCATTGTATTTAGCTATACTTATCTTACCAGCAACAAAAGACAAGACAGAAAATACATCATAATAACTGAGAGTACAATCAGAAAACCACAGCTTATACCAAATATTCTTAAGCTGATATGGTAAGAAAAAATCATGAAGTAACAAAATATTTCCTGACCCATGCCAATGATCTAAAATATGCATAAAGGAAAAGTAGAATCAAAAACTGTAGAAAATAAATTAAAAACTGAGCTCTCTAAGAAGTAATTCCTTAAAGAAGTTTCCTATGCTAATTAGGAACCAACACATATTGAAGATAACTGCTACATTTTTAGCAAAGCAGTGAAATTATCTACTTTGCCCTAACCGCATAAGGAACAGAAAGTATAAACTTCTCACTTGCTCATTACTTAAAAAGAAATTTCATGCTTTTGGGCTGTAAAATCAGGGCTGTAAAACTGTATGAAAATCCTTTAAAAGAATTTATGCTCAAAGCTCAAACCCTAGCTTTCACACAGCCATCCACTGAAGATGCTAATTCTAGACAAAAACAGAGAAAAGCTGCAAACATTATTTTGTCAGTATGAATACATACATCTTGAAAGCACTTGATGTCAACCAGTAAGTCAGTAACAAAACAAAAAGAGTAAAAGTAAATGCCAAAGGTTCACCTGTTACCAAAATCACCACTATTTTGAACTGTGTAATCTCTGGTAACAGCTGAATCATATGGTGATGAAAAATGACTGTGTAAAGACACACGGGAATTTTTTCAGTTGATACAATTTAAAAATCTATACTTTTTATAAAATGTTATTTTATGGAAAGCCTTTCAGTTTGTTAATTTACTAGAAGCTCTGAAATCAATCATATTGAAAAACTAAAAATAACCTCTTTACCAAGTTAATCATATGGAACATTTTGGCTCAAAAGACATGAAAAACACCTAATTATGGCAATAGATTTGTTCCCTATAAGAATGAAAGCAGATAATGGCAGCATTGTGAGACTGATGTTCACTAATATGATCAAGAGACTAATTATTATCCATGAATCATTTGTAGCATTCAAAACTTGATTAATGTCAGGTCAAGTTTAACATGTGATAGGTTTTATTAGTAATGCTCAGCTATCCCACAGCTTGTCAATGTACACGAGTGCCATCTGTTAGGTGTAGGAATAGCCAACAGCCACAACAAAAACACACTGGCTACAACTGGTCACTGAAGTACGTTTTAAGAATTCCATAAGGAATACCCTAATATTTTTAAGCACACTAGACCAAAGACCTGCACACCAGCACAAAAGACCTGCTAAAGATAGGAAACTTGTAGCCCAAAAAAGTGAGCATGCAAGCCACATTCCTCTCATTTTAAAGCTCAGTCAAGGGTGTGTTTAATAATACTGAATACTTCACAGACTGACCTGTTTCTACCAACAAATATTCTTTTGCAAGAGGAATATGGATAGCTTCCTCTCTACACTCCTCCATGGATCTTTAGCAAGCATTTCTGTAGAGAATACATTGCTTTACCCTTTAGAGCATCGCTCATGGTATTCAAATACATATGGTCCTAATGGCTCATCTAGCAAAACACTGCTAAAGGATGCTGAATTTGAAATTCATATTCCACAAAAAACATTCACTGACAGCCTTCCATTTGTTCTAATTACAGATTATGGCAAGAAGAAATCCTTTTGTGGGAGGCTCACTTTCTAGTATCTTCCAGCACTTTGCAGGTGGTCAGGTATACCAGGGGTCACCTCTCCCATATACAACTGATTACAGAAGGACAAGAAGTCACCTGGGCACTTCCACTGAACCTCCACAAGTTCTGCACTAGTAAAAGTGTGAGCAGCAAGGCTGAAATAACATGAAGTGGCAACAGACAGGTGCATGCACAGAGAGGAAGGAAGGTAACCTAATTCTAACTAATTCTGGGTTTGCTCCGGCAACTACATACTTTCCTCTGGTCTACAACTAGTTAGAAACTCAGCAGGAGCACTGACAAAAACATTTATTTACCTCATAGCTACAACAGCCCTCTCAGATGTATTATAAACATGTTCTCATTTGATGGCCCTCCCGCATTCCAAGTGGATGAAGCTGAAAGGCTGCAGATCTAGGCTGCCACTGGTACATGTGGTCTGTACTGTAGTTCTAAGTATTCGGTTTCCTGGTGAAAAGTGTGATATGCAGGGTTCCCAGACCCCTTGATGTCTTGATGTAAAAGTCAAATATGCTGAAGGCTTGATGCTAGTAGGCAGGCCATAGACCAAGAAAAACATAATTCCAAGAACCACAACTACTGTAAAGTGTCTTCCTCAACCATTTGCCCACATAATTTCATAGTCAGTGACGGACAAGGGCTCAAACTACTAGTGACTGGTCGTTAGCATTCTAACTAATAACACCACTCTTCATTATCTTTAAGAACAGCAATTCTGCAGAAAAGTCTTCACTGGAGTCCATGTATTCTTTCCAGAAGAGGAAGGCAATAGATATTCCAGTTTATACTCGTGATACAGAATGAGCAATACCTCCAAGCAAGAAAGCCAAAGAGATTCATCCCTTCTGTCTGCAACTTGCTTTGTGTCACTATGCACCTCTTACGAAGAAAACAAGTTATTCAACACACCAGACTTTAATAGCTTTCCCAGTTTCTGCCAGTTTCACAAGGGACATTTACAGTCTGTTTTTTCATAGAAATCATATATATCACCTACTGAAAGCTGTTTCTTAAATCTTTTCTACTACCCCTCTAGAAGATTCAAAGAAAAGCCACTTCCAGATATATGAGTAGCTGGAAATCACTGTAGTGTGTGATGGGATGCAACCTTGGATGTTAAGAAAGTCTAAGGACCACACTAGCTTATTTCACTCCCCAGCCACATGGGAAAAGAATGTTATTGTGAACACCAGTAAAATACATTTCGAGGGTGGCAGGGAATTAAGTCTGATGGTTCTAATTTTCTTTTTAATATCTTCTTGGCTTTCCAGCTAATTCATTAACATCACTCTTCAAATATGCTAATAACACTAGCTGTATGCCATGTTTCTTAATTATTTGGAGACATTTTAGAAGAATCTAGAGCATGCTACAGTAAGAGCCCCACTGAGCTATCACCCATGAGCTGGTTCTGAGTGAATAATTCCAAAGGTCACATACCTAATACATTCAAAACAATACCCAAGAATAACACAAGCACTATGTGTGTTAATGCTTAATTTGACAGCACATCTGCATTCCTGAATTCAAAATAAGCATGAGGCATTTCTCACTGCCAATCTCTTCTCAAAAACACAATTGAGAAACTGACATCAATTAACTATGATGTTTTCAAATGCTTCTTTCAAATAAGAGAAATAAGCTGTTTCAAGAAACTTTGACTTTTGCTTCAAAATGAGAGAAACATGGACTCCTCAAAGCTTTGTGGGAATGACCCTGACAAACAGCAATATTTCATATTTATTTTTCCTGATGAAGAAACAGCAATATATTTCATATCTTGGCAATTTAATTTACTGTGCTCTTCACAGTTCTCTGTTTCAAACTGCAAGGTGCCCTCACTTTTCTCTTCTGGGGATTGAGATGTTGCCCACGTCACTCTCCCCATGGTCTCCTACCTGGCAGAACACACCCATCTGAGATTACAGTCTTGCTGGTGCTGGAGGAGGTTTTATAGGTTCCACTAGCAAATGCTTTGACCTATTTGCCAATTATCTGCAATCTGTGACATTCCTGAACGGATGCAAGATGCTCGGTAAAGTCTGTAATGTCTTCAACTGAGCAAGGCTCGCATCACACTGATGCTTGCAAGCTCCCTAATACTCTGGGTTTGACCAAATACTACATTCAGTTGTTCTTCTGTTAAAGCAAAGAATGGCACTGGGCTGAGTACAATGGGACCAAGTACATTTTAATTTGTTCTCTGAATGATCTTCCACTGTTGCATATTTGATAGGGATTATCTGTTACCCAGCCCCTGTGTAAACTGTTACCACATAATCCTGTCTCTGGTTGTCAAAAACGCGGATAGGTCTGTTGTAATTAAATCAGATAATTGAGGATTTTGTTTTATTAAGCAGTTCTAATAAGACTTGTCAACAAAGACAAAACTGTATATACAATAATTTAATTAGACATAAAACTGATAAACAAGAATACAAAGTTTTCATACATTTACTATTACAGTTCCTGATTCATACTGGGCTAAAATTTTGTACTGGGCTTGAAGCAGTGATTTTAACACAAAAATTAAAGTTCAACTTTATATTCTGGATGTTTCAAAAAATCTGATTCTTCTGCTATGCAATGGCACTTGAGGGCTTTATTTGCTACAAAGTTGAAATTAAAACTGTAAAGCCACAACAGTAAAATGCTAAGATTTTATTATTTCTTTATTTTAAAGATTAATTTTGTACAAGGTCTGCTTTTGGGGTTTTTTCTCAAAATTGGGCATATCATAAGAAAAGAAACAGCTAGCAGCGATATTCTATAATCTTGCATCATAATAAATGGCTTTAAATTTCACCCCCATCTTTACTATTTTCTTTGTGCTTTTATTCATTTTATCCAAATTAAGCGCACGTCTCTTGAACGTCATTCCAACATGAGAAGGCTGATGGCTTCCCTGTGGAGCTGCATTGCCAGAAGGCAGTTTGGAAAGTGACAGGCTGTGAAGTGGCACAATGGACAATATTAAACAGTTGCCCCTCAATTAATGAATGGAGTGACCCACTTAGGCACCACAGCTGAGTCTTCTAACTAATTCAGAAGATATCAAATATACAATTCAATTGCCCGTACTGGCATACCAACTGGTAATTAGGTCCAAACAGATTTGCATTTCCCTGGTTTGGTAATATACCATAAAACTGAAAGAAGAAATCACTGTTAAAGACACTTTTCCTACTTAGAAAGGTATATAGCATTTACACTGCACAAAATACAGAAGAAATTATTTACAAAAATGTTAGAATGTTCAAGCTTAATGTCAGAATGTTAAAAGCTAAGCTGAATATGTACTGTCCTGATGTTTAAACTTACAATGTGCACCAAGTAGAACACTTCCATCCATATGCCTTTATTTTTTCTAGTTTCACTGCTTTCTTTCTCACACTATAGTTTGACAAGTCAGAATTTAATTACATATTCCACATTTGAATCATTCTACATTAATTTGATTTGTATCACTAGCAATATCTAACATGGGCCACAAGTTATGAAAATAATCCTTCATGAAAATATGCATGGCTGTTTGTTTTAACTTCAGTAGATCACTTTCTGAAAAATCTGAAATGTAACTAATGTGTGAATAATTTCTTAAATGAAAAGAAAAAAAAACTTCTTTCCTAACCAAAATTCTACTGTCCTGAAATATTATACTTGACCTTCAACATCACAAATCATAATAATCAAAAGCAAGTAGCCTAATCCTCTTTTGTTTACTCTAGGAAATGAACACAGATTATTGTTTGTGAATGGGTCTCCTTAAGTGACTCCAGCAAAGCAAGGAGGCTGAGAAGTTAGCCACAACTGAGTCAGTGTTTTCCCTAGCATGAGGGAAAACCTTTTGATGTAACCCAAATCTAAGCAAGTAGCTGTTGCTTCCCTGTCCCACAGAAAGGACAGGAACACTCAGAGGCAGCTGGACACCCCACCAGCACTGGCCTACAAAACCTCTGCTACCCTCAACCCCCCACTGACAGAAATTATGTTTACTGAATAGTATTCACATCATTGCAGTGCTGCAGACAGCTGCATGAAATAGCTCCAGTTCAAGCACTGAATTTCAAGTGGCAGTAGCCTACATTCAGCTCAAGACCTGCAGTTTAGTCACCTATTTCATCTTACAATTTACAAAGCTTCCACTTGGGCTGATTGGCTGTACTTACCTTTAAAATTCATATGGTAAAATAACTTTGAACAATCAGGCTGAAGTACTACATGCTAGGATATAAGGAAGCTGCCAAGTGAAGATTTCAAATTCTAGTATAGGCATTAGGTAACATCTTTCCAGCTTCTTATTCGCTATTTGTTTACTAGGTTCCTCAGGTCAATGATTATTTGTGTTTACAGGAAGAAAAGAATGCCAGAAAGAAGATTTAAGTGACGGTAACACCAGCACAAAAGCATCTAAGGGTGGAATAAGGCAATACTGCTTTTACATCATTAAACTTTCCATTCTTAGGGAGATGGAACAGAACAAAGTGAGGAAGAAATATAAGAAATAAAGAAATAAAAGCAAACAGAAACAAAATTGTAGAGGAGAGATGGGTTAGAAGACAATTAAAAGGTGATGAGATAATAAATAGGCCAAAACTCTGGAATGGAGCAGATGGAGTGAGGAATATGATGTAGGCCAGACACAGAAGAATGGCTGCCAACTCTAGGTCAGGAGATGCAGGATTGAAAGGTGAGCTGATTAAGCTACTCCTGAAGGCATAAGAAATCAAAACAAAAATAAAAATGGAGGAAACAAATCTTCTTGGCAATAAAAAACCTCCAGATGGTAACATTGCCTCTTCACTGAGATGCGGAATTCAAGATCTTCAATAAATAGACAGATTATTTGACACTTCTGCTTCTGCCATTGTTACCATTCAATTCTTCTGTCTTCTGCCCCATGACTGCAAAGCTTCTCCACATGTTGTCTGTAGGCATCTTAGAGATACAAGACAGGGCTTTGTCATTTTCAGTCAGTTTTGGTTAACAGCTCTCTTGGCAGACACAGATGAGCAATGTCTGCATATTCTGCCCTTTATTAGGGTTCACTCTTTCAGGGCATGTACATAGTAGCTTACAGCTGCCTCAGCTGCCTGCAAAATACTCACACCAACATCAGCAAGGTGTGAATTTACACAGTCTCCTGCATCGTCAGAGGTCCACAGACACTTGATTTTTCAAAGCACACCATCTCAACAGGAGCTATACCTTTATTGGTATAAACTCTAAACAGTCCATCTCTCCTAACTACAACAAAAGCAGTTTTAAAAAGTAAAAATAAAAATCCAAACGTCAAATAAACCAGGAGAACAAAGTAAGTCACCTGTCAGTTCACAGATTTGACTGAAAACTTTTAAGAAGATCCTAGACCATTTAATCTTCCAGGAGAGATTACCTTCTTTCTAATCCCTCTAGGACAAGCTGTCATTTTAAAAGCAGATAATAGTCTAAGAACTGACAAGTCGTTGACATACAGCGTGCTAACATTTGAAAAAGGTTGTTCATTTGACCTGTATCATTGTTTAACCTTTAGCCCTATTGTTCCATTGAGAGTGATGGACACAATTCTCCATGGGACCACAGACTGCATGGAAAGAAACTTTTTTCCTACTCCTGCTAGACAGAATTTTCATTACACAATGAGCTTTTAGTGATGACATCCAGACTGAGACTGTCCACACAAAAAAGTCTTGCAAGAGAACTGTGAGTTGATTTAAGCGAGGAAAGCCAAGAGTTGGACCACTTCCAAGAATATAATTATTTCTATGCACTTGTACTTCCTGTTCAATATAATGAAAATAACATCTTGTTAAAAGCCTAATATATTCCTACAAATAAAAGGCTAAGGTTCAAAGGCTAAGGGTATGAAGCATTTAAAGCACTAACCTAAAATTCAGCTTCTTCCACTGACTGCTGCTATCCTTACACAATGGGTGGGAGAACTGGCAGATTTGACCACATCATATCCTCGAGTTCTGATGCAAACCAATAAATGCAAAGAAAGCAAGCTATACAACAAACAAGTGTAATGACAAACACCAAAAACTCAACTTTGCTCAAAAACATCCAAGAAAACCTGAAAGTTACATTAAAAGGAAAAATCTATCACAGAATACATGTGTTCCCAGCTAACACTAAAAGAGTAATCTGTGTTTAATTGATTATAGGGGAAAAAAAATTTAGTGATACTGCTTTCTCCACCAATACCAGAGTTCAACAAGGCAACATTTTTAGTAACTCTGAGAGTACACAACCTGCTCCCCAGCGACTGTCCCCTTCTTTTGTCTTAAAACTAAAACTCAGTCTTACAAAATATGGAGTCCATCCAAACATCTTAAAATAACACTGAAGGCAACACTATAAAGACACAGCCCTTATTTTCAAAATCCAAACCCAAATCTCAAGACACAACTATAAATGCTGCCATACCTTATAACTGCACTTTAAAAGTGCATTTCATTTCACAGTAAATTGATTTTCAGATTAGAAAAAAATCAGTCAGTACCTAACTCTGGTATTAAAGTTCCAAATCCATAACTCTGAGAAAAATTTCATTATTGGATGTATTACATAACATAGCACAAAGTTTACTGATGTTTCAAGTAATTACTTCCACTTTTTCACTGAAAACAACTAAGTCTGTGTGGAAAACACTCATTTTTCCTAGTATAATTAAAAGTTTTAGCACTCTTTCTGCTATTAAATATAGCACTGAGACCCCTGGCCTTTTGAGTAATCTTTCTACAGTCCACACAATCTTAACACACATTTACAGATACATCATTGTTAATAAAACAAATGGAATGAAATGTCTTAACTTGGTTCATAGAAAGGAATGATGGAGGGAGGCTGTGAAGAGAGAGGTCTACAGTATTCCCTTTTGTGAGGTTCAGACTGCACCCTGAGAACATTTCAAAAATTGAAGCTTCTCAAAGCAAAAATAAGATGTGATGAAGTACACTTGATTCTTTTCTTGACCCCAAGCAAAACTCAGCTACACTTAAAAAAAAAAAAAAACAAACCCCAAACAACTTCAAAACATATTCAAAAAAATTTGATGAAACCTATTCTGACCAGGTATGGGTTTTCCATTTTTGCAGTCTTGAATATGCTGGTGCAATCAGAGATCCATCTTATCTGTGGACAAAGACTGCTACCTCCATTGATCTTTGAAAACAACAAGTCTTGGGGGTGTCTTAAGAAGCCAGTGAAATACACTGGGAAGAAAGTAGGGAAGAAACCCAGGCTTAAAAAAACCCCACAGCTTTTCTGAGACTACTCAAGGGTGTAAATCTGTAAAGATCTTGTCATGATTTAACCCCAGCCAGCAATCAAGCCCCACAAAGTCACTCATTAAGAAAGGATGGATCCTGTCAGATCCTTTCTATAGATGAAAGGATCCAACTCTTCTTGGAAAAGAAAAGAAAAACCAAGAAAAATAGCTAATTAAGCATAAGAAAAAGATCCCATCCTTTAGTATCCATTCAGCAGCACCTGTCTCTGGAGATCGATTGATGGATACGAACAGACTTAAAGGATAGAAGGAATTCCTTGTCTTCCTGCAGACCTTGCTGTGCTGCACACAGAGTTGGCAAACTCTCTCAAGACATTCATCATTGATGCAAGAGGAAGTCTGCTCGCTTTTTCAGCTATACTGATGAGGTATTCATCACTACGTTGGTTGCTATAGTTGCAGAGATGACTGAATAAAAATAGGATAAAGATCCTTTGGACAAAACAATACTATTTTTAAATAGTCTTTTTTAAGAAAAGGGCAATGCTTCAAAACAATAGTCTATTCTGACCATACATAATAAAAAAGTCACAAAGTTACGAGGAATATAAAAATGCAATCCCTTTTTCATTACCCTAAGGAAGTGTTACAGAAATCACACTAACCAAGTTCACAGAAGTAATTAAATGAAAAAGATATTTTTGAGGTAAGTAAGAGCTTTCTTAGTCTATATATTGATCATTTGAGAATATATTTTTATGAACACTATTCTTTTGAGCAGACATAAATTTGAAATCTATTTTGAACCAATAATTATTTCTCTTAAGTGTTTACTAATATTTCCTTAGGTAAAACTCCCCATCCATACTGGTACTTCTAGCTAACACTCCTTACAGTTATAGGGCATACAAACAATTCTCAAATATTGACATAAAACTTCTTACTTATTGTAAACAATGGTCATATTTAAAGCCTCCTAAGAAGCTTTCTGTTGTAACAGTAGTAAAAATAATGTCTTACACTAGGTAAAAGTGATTTAAATGAGGACAAAAAAACCCTATAATGTACATTGTACAAAAAGAAAAACGTGTAACCCAAACTCCAAAATGTAGAAGGCTTCAGAGTCTGTCATGACTGACACTTAAAACACCTACCTCAAACCAACCAGAAAAAAAACCCACAAGAAAAAATACACCAAAGAAGCCATGCACCAACCTCAAATACCCCAATAAATTAAAAGTGTAGAGATAGTCTTAGCTCAAAGATGTTTTTAAGGTGGTGGTAACACATCAGGGTGAAAAATTGTTGACTGAACAGCATTTGAAACACAATCATCTCAAATTCAGATTGTCATGTCCTTGAAGTTTTACCTGGTGCTTCAGATTTCTTGATATCTTCAAAAGCTGTTTTCCAAAAGCCTGAGATAAGTAATAAAACCAAAAAGCCCCACTTTTCAGAATACCCCAAGCTGCCAATCACCCCACAACCATTGTTGAACACTTGATTAGCAGAGGAATTCAATGGAAGAGATAAGAAAAATGCTGAGTGAAAACCTATACCAACTACTGTTTTGCTGACTCCAGTACCACAATATAAAACAAGTGAAATCAAGCTCACCTTTCTGGAAGTGTAGATGTCAAAAAACGGTTTGTTTCGAACACTGAATGGTTCCTGTGCTTTGTCGATAAGACCACTTTTCATCTTTTCATGTCGTGGAAATATGATCTCCTTCTCTATACATGCAAGTCGAACATTAAAATCGCAGTCTCCAACAGGCTGTCCCTGCCAAGTTACAACAATCAGGATTAAAATCAAACACCAAATTATTTCAACAATTTAAGTCTTCCTAACACAGTATTTAGAATCCTACAGATATATAAAACTATTATCAAATCACTAAATTTTTCTCAAATGTGTGGTTTTCAAGCATTTTTCTTAGGCTATAAGAAGTTTAATCAAATCAAAGTTCACAGAAAGCTAGAAACCTGCAATATGCATTCAAGGATACATCAATTAAATACCTAAATACCTTTAAAGCTAAGTAAAATAATTTAAATATTCCCTAATTATAGCTTTTATATGGCAGCTACATACTTCTCCACATAGCTTTCCTCTGAAGTAATTTAGCTCATTTTGTTCACAATGCTTTTAATGACAAAGCAACAAGATTTACATATTTAAGTGAACTCCTTGCTCTTAGTGCAGAATATTGATGCCTTGAAAGAAACATTAATTAATGTTCATTTTTCTGTCATAGAAAAGAGAAAAACAGGCGCAGTTGGAAAATGTGCCAATAAACAATGGCTACAAAAACCTGCACTATATTTGATGGCTCAGTCACAAAAAGGCAGTAAAATCCTTTGCTAAACCTCAGCAGCATACCCTGACCTTTCAAGATCTGAAATAAAACAGCAGCTTTATATTACTCTTTATACATTTGGTGCATTGCACCAGATCAGTATGAGCACTCAAAATGCGCATTTGTCAGATTAGTAACGGCTTGTAATGGAGTTTATTATATTTTGAGCATTAGCTAGTGAGGAAGACATGCTATGGATATCACTAGAACACAACAAGCAACCTTCAACTAATAAATTCTAAAGCTCATTTCAATCAGAGGTGTCACTTTCACAGCAATGAGACACAAAACTCATAGATTTGCATTGCTACAAGTGTGATACAGCACTGAAGGTTATTTACATGAGATCATCCCTCATTTTGTCACCCCAATCAAACAAGAAAATAATTTTCAAAATCCATTCCTTTCATGGCCCACAGGGAATAAGTTCACAGAACCTTGGCTTGCAAACCAGAACTCTTAAAAAATTGAAAGCAATGAGCAAAGGAAACTGGGAAGACATGGGACTCAAATCATCAATGGCAGCAGTATAGCTGAGCAGGAGAACCAGCTACCAGGTATTTCCTGTACTAAATGCAGCTAGAAGGAAAAAAGCACTGCTCCAACATGCATCAGAGAGGATCTGAACTGGTCAACTGGAAAGAATAACAAAAAAAATAAATGGCAAAATGGCATTCTGATGAGGCATACAAAGCTAAGAGAGTAAGTAATATCTCAACAAGTATCTCAATTAGGAGAAAAACAGAGTGCCAATTTTAGACCAAGATGAATTTAATCAGTTCTTTTCAAAATCATATTGGCTTTCACCAAAATTTTTGGCATTTCATGCTCCCAAAGGGGTATTAAGTTTGTTTTATACTTCTTTGCTAGCATTAGATCCTAACAGACCTCTATCAAAAGCCTTCAGTTGTTCATGGCGACAGTTTTAAGAATGATGCATTGCTCCCATACCACATGTAATTCACAATCACTTTATTTTAGGACTCTGCTTCCACTCTATGTAAGAACAGGCAGCACAGCCATCACTCTGTGGGGAAGCACATCTTGTACAAAGCCTGCGGCAGACACCATGGGTGAAATGTCTCCTAATCTTTGTTCACTGACCCTTGCTTGTGAAGAAGAAAGCTTAGCTGGCAGTTACTGTTGCCTTCAGTGTTGTCTTCCTTTCAAACATGAAGGTGTTATTAGTAAAGAGCCATTCAAATGAATGGAAAATTAAGAGTATGGAAAAATCCAAGGGACAGGACAGTGGTTCACTCTTTATTCACTTCTCACAGAACAGAGATGTATGATCTACAGATTTTTAAGTGCCACAGACAAAATGTTGGAAAATCAATCAATCTTTCCTTCCTTCCTTCCTTCCTTCCCTTCTTTCTCCCCCCATGTGTAGCATACTTGAGTACTCATCTATACAGTGACTGAGCTTGTCCTGGTTTGTACATGTAATCAAAACACAGAAAACACATCTCAACCACTGTAACAACTGACTGAAGAACTTACTGAAGAATTCTTTCCTGGGAAATGTGTATATATATTTTTTATTACTTCAAAGAACCCTATAATTCTCTAGGTACATTGCAGCAAGATCTAGTGCACATGCTCTCATTCCCTATAGTACCTTTTCCACTCAGCCACATTTTATCAGTAGGTCTAAAAGAGCAAATTAACTAATTAATATTTTATACAATTGAGCTTTCAATAAGCCAATAAGCAGTAAGGTTATTTAGAAAGCTTTTTTTTACAATAACTCATTCAAAAAATGGTTTTGTTCAGTGATTTAAATTTATTTTCATCCCTTAACAGTTAAATTAAAAGCTGAGGCAACTTCATATGCACCATAAACCAGCTGAATCACTTTCTTTTCCTTTAAATATTCCTTTCATTTTTCTCATCTACTTGGAACTAATTATTTCCTGCACTTCTGCCAATCATATATTTCTATTTTAAAGCTTGTTAAGCAGAAGGGTATATTACAACTAGATTCCATCACATAAAGGTCAAAGCTAGGTTGACATAAGATTATATGAGATAGGAAAACACAGACAATGCCGCCAAGCTACTTCTTTATCAGACAAGTAAAGTAAGAAGTCAAAGAGTATTTCATTCTCACAAAAGCACAGGACATTAGCAGTAAGAAAATTACCACATCATTGAGTTTAACTCAAGGACATACTGAATAAAAGCAGTATTGGAGGAGAGTAGCTCTTTCTTTATTATTAGACACTTCCCATAATTACAAAAAATATTGCTAATATACAATGCATTTATCCCAGACATATCCAAAATCTTGAAGTGATAAAATTCTAGCTTTTAGCAAATAAGTAGGAGGGTAACGTAGGCTGCAATAAATAATTCAGAGACCTTGACAAAAACAGGAAGAGATTATTTAGTGTATAAAGCACACATCTAAAAGTTGTCAAAAACCAAGACATTGATGCACATATAATCCAAACCCAGCCATTAAGTAATAGCATGTTTTTAGGCAATACAGATGTTTTACTAATTTAAGCATTCAGATGACTAAGATTTTATTCCAATATGTAGGTTTTCACTTGTCTGAGAAGGATGAGGGTCACTACTGCTTGACAGCATAGTTACTGAAGTACATTACATGATAATTCCTGTTCTAGACATTTTTAACCTAAAATAAGAGTGTTAGCAAAGGGTAAAACAAAATTAACAAGTAGCATGTATCTCCTACCTATGCTAGAAAGTTACACTTCCCTCTCACTGTAAATAAAATGTATCCTAAAGCAAAATATCATTTAGACAAGCCTTAAGAGAAGAGTCATCTGTTGAAACAACACCTCTTCCTCGAGCAGCTGAGTTTTCTTCACCTGTTGAAACTCTGTGCATTGCACTACGGTCACAGCATGGAGTGGGCTTGCAAAATATGGTTTTGATGTTAAAACATCCTCCACATAACTTCAACACCTAAGATGAAATTTCTACTGAACTTTGAAACCCACCCAGGACTCAGAATTTCTAAATTTAAACTTAGGTTATTTCAAATTAACTTCTCAACAGAAATCACACATAACAAGTAAATAAGAACCACAAAAAGAAATGTGTTTAAAAACAGTAAAAAACAGGGCCTGCGGTTCATTTAATATCCATTGTCTTGAGCAGATGGGGGAAAGCAATGTATTTGCTGAATTGAGATTTTAAAAAAAACAAAGGGAAAAAAAAAGAAAATAAAAAAATGCTACCACCAAGAAAAACCCACCCACCCAACAAAATGACAGTCCCTCTAACAATGCTCCAAACGTGTACCAAAAAGACTGAATTTGGACAAGTGCCAGACTGTGCTCCTCCACCCAGTTCACAGAGACCTTAGTGTTGAAGCCACAACTTCATGCTACATCTAGTAAGTGACTCAAATCCCATGTCATTATGTACTGGAAGACGGCCGGAGTCGCTGGGATGGGGATAAGAGGATAACGTGATTTCTGTTGCATATCCTGCCTCTCTCTCCACAAGGAGAAAGGTATCCCTGAGGATCTACCATCACCCTCCAGGTTTAAGTTTCCCTTCCCCTGTGTCTCTAGAGGTTACCTTGTGGCCATAGCTCAGTAAAGTCCATAAGCTTTTCATGGAAAGTCCTTTACCTAGATGGATACAGTGAACACACCATGCTACATAGGCACTGAATTCCATAAAAGTACTTCATCTTTGATTTTGGTATTTATGTGTTTTTTTCCCCAATGCAGCTATAGTAAAAAGAAAAATAATGCATGGGCCTGTTCATACAGCCAACAACCAGCATGGTCCAGGATAAACTGAGAATATTTATTCTTTTCCTCCATGAGATATGGTTGAAGCCTACCCATCAGGAAAGCATGCTCCATTTGTTTCTCCAGAGCAGTACCTGAGACATGAATAATTCAGCACACACACACAGATATACGTTCCATGCACATCTTCACTTACTGAGCCAGAGTAGAACATATGTCACAACTGTCTTAGCTTTAATGATTTTGAGAACAGAATAAAGAATAAGCTCAGCCTGATATTCTACCCTGTGTTTAACATTATTATTGACAATTCAAGGCGCCCACAGCTGACATCTGCATTTGCAATGAAAGCCCATTATTAGTTCTCCCAACTTCCGAAGACCACGCAGTCTAATATTTGGCATTTTATACTAACGATCTGGCACTTATTTCTTCTGACCACGGTTTTATAAATGTTGCTTTTTTTATATACATAACTTTATATAAAAACAATCTCAAGGTGCTGTTTGAATTTCCAAATAAGATTATTACTACATTCTATCACCTAAAATGCTTTTTTCATTTCCTAGGAAGTTTTCTTTTTAAAGCAGGATTAAAAGTAAAGTATCAGAGAAATGAAAAATTGTATAGAATTATGATCCTTACATTTTTAATTTCTAAAAGGCAAAATATATGACAATCAATATAATCTAAAAATGCATTTTAAAGTTTTGGGTGTTTTCTAACTTTTATCACTCAAATATTCAAAATATATATGACAATGCCAAGGAACTCAGCAGTTTCAAGAGATTTCTAAAATTTATCTTAGCACTAATGAGGTACGGCATGTGAAATATTGTTTCAATTGCAACAATACAACCGGTGTGCTGCAGGAACGTAATTACTATTTATATGTTGTTGTTTTGTACAATGGAATATAGCTCTGTTTTACCACAGAATAAAAATGCTTTGAAGATTCAGACCTATTAAAAAGATTGCTTGAAACATATATTAAATTACTGATATTTCCTTTAAAAATAATCACTGAAAACAAATTTAAAAATGTACAAAGGACAGAAGTTAGTAGCCAAAGGATAACACCAAGGTCTAATAGAACATACAAATATAGCTCCATTGGATTTTTTCATTAGCAAACATAATTTGAACAAAGCAGCAGGACTGTCAAAACTGTGACTAAACAGATATGATCCAAACAGAAAAAGAAGAATATACTACAAACATTGCTCCCTTTCTTAGTCTTCTTGGATTGCTCAAAATTTCAAACAAATTCAAAATAAAAACCATAAAACTCTGTAATTGCAACTGGATGATAAACTTGCACCACCAGTGTAAAGGTAACATACACAAAACAGACATTTACGATCAGTTGAAGTGACTGAATTATGATTCTCATCAGCAACACTGGGCAATAAAGACACAGAATTATGGATACAGGCATCTAGCATGGATGAACACCTAAGCCCTCTCTTTTGAAAACAAAGCTCCAGTTAGACACTGAAAGCTTAGTAGTTGCTATTTTTGGAGAACAGACAACTCAGTCGAATTCATTGATTGCATGTACAGTAACTTCATTTAGAAATCCTTCTGAGCCCTCAAAAACAGAACTCAATAAGGGGATTTTACTGGGATGTAAATGATTAAAACGAAAAGGAATCCTGTTCCGTCTAGACTGGTTGCCTCCCCGCAGGTAATCTGAGTAGATGAACTTCCCACTTCAATTACAGAAGGAAAAGTCATAGTTCTAATAAACCTTAATTATAAAATAGATGTGTCATTATCACCATGGGATATTTACACACAAAAAGATTGCATGTGGGAATATAAGTTTCAATAATTTATTTTATGCTGAATTTAGGCTATCTTCAAAGTCAAACACAGGATTTTACTGCTTCAGTTTTTTCTAATTATTTTTCCTAGTGCTTGTGTTGCATATAGTATGGAGGCATTCTTACCTTAATTGCAACAGATACTAGGTGGTCCAGTCAATAATTTCTCTTTCTACTTCTACTCTCCTCACACTCTCTTCCTTTCCGTCAGTCATTCACAATGACTCTTCATAGGAATAGCTATTGCTGGATTTTCACACGGCTGTCTTTATGATAAAGAATTATCACTCCAGTGAATGAAAGAACCGTGGGAAAATTCCTTCATCTTAAAAACATTATTCAAGCCATTTCATACTTGAAAAGATTGTGGCATTGGTGTTTTTAGAATATAAATCACTTCATGGTATTTAACATAAGACTGTCTAGTACAGTTAGAATGAAGTCTCGTAAAAACTAGAAACGAGGGGGAAAAAAGTAGTAACAATCAGCACTTATTCACGACTGTCTTAGAAAAGGAACCACCTACGTTTCTTAAACCATGATAGAACTAAAAATTAAGTATCAGCTTGTAACACCTGAAGACTTGTAAATACCCATCATTTCAGTACACAATCTGTCTTTAGATATCTAGTTCATTGGTTAGCTTATGTGTAAGAAATTCTGATAAATGTAATACTCATTTCAAAAGAAAAGTGGTATTCGTCTTCATATTTATTTAAAATAAAGAGAAATATTCTAAAAAGGATGAAAATAGAGCCTTCACATTCTCTTCTGTGGCAGGCTATTCAAACATATCAGAATCATAGAATGGTTTGGATTGGAAGGGACCTTCCAGTTCCAACCCCCTGCCATGGACAGGGACACCTTCCACTAGACCAGGTAGCTCAAAGCCCCATCCAGCCTGGCCTTGAACACTTCCAGGGCTGGGGCATCCACAGCTTCTCTGGGCAATCTGCTCCAGTGCCTCATCACCAAGCTCACAGTGAAGAATTTCTTCCTTTCTTCTCATCTAAACCTGCCCACTTTCAGTTTAAAGCTATTCCCCGTTGTTCTATCAGTACAGGCCCTTGTGAAAAGTCCATCTCCAGATCTCTTGTAGGCTCCCTTCAGGTATTGGAAGGCTGCAATAACGTCTCCCCTAAGCCTTCTCTTTTCCAGACTGAATAAGCCCAATAAGGTATGGAAAAGAAAATACTAGTGAGGTCCTGCTTTCAACCTTCATAACACCTATCCTGAAATATATAGTTTTTATACTTGGTACATCCTTGAGATTAACTGTGACTGTTTATTTTTCTTTAGTTCTTTTCCCCTAGAAACAGGAAAAATATGCAAAGAGACAGGGAGAAAGCTGAAAAAATGAAATATTGTGGCTAGATTAATTGTAGAAAAGGCATAATTAAAACTAAGTTAGACATTACAACATTTGAACACTCTCACTGCTTACATATGATGTTTCCCCAATACTCCATTTTGCCTATATATTTTTGTTTTGAAATAAATGGGCAAGAAAAGCCCTGTTTAAGATTTCGTTGTCAGTACTTAGAAAACTAGACATGATAATGTAACTAGAAAACCTGCCCCACTGTAAAGTTTTTCACACCTTTCACTTCAGCTGTGATTACTGCCACATTTTTGAGAGATCTGAATATTTACTTGAGACAGAAGTTGGGTTTAAGTCCACTCGCAAGTTCCTATGGGAATGATTGATATAAACGGTGAGCTGAAGGAGACAGTTTTTCTATTTAATCATAAGTTTCTATAACGTAACAAGAAGATTAAAAGATACTGTAAATAAAAAGTGAGGGTTTTTAAAGGCTAAAATCATGAGAGGCAGAAAATTGTTTAACAAAGATACTGAGAAAAGCTCTTTAAGGAGACCTCCTAAGAACAAAAAATTTGTTTGTGAACTTTATTCAGCAAAATGTATTTAAGGTTTGAAATATCTCAATTATTTTCATTTACAACCAAACCTAAACTTTCAGGTGTAACTTTGTATTTTTTTTATAGCAAGTTTCATGTT
Source organism: Orthonyx spaldingii (assembly GCA_013397795.1). Classification (NCBI taxonomy): domain Eukaryota; kingdom Metazoa; phylum Chordata; class Aves; order Passeriformes; family Orthonychidae; genus Orthonyx; species Orthonyx spaldingii. The sequence goes on along the minus strand of VZTJ01002361.1, from coordinate 73,772 downwards.
AGACTGATAAAGTATCACATCAGGATAGGCAAGTAAGAGTAAGACCTACAGACATAAACATCTGGAAATATAAAGGATTTAGTATCCTGGTAACTTCTAAAGTTACCCTTGGAGAACTACTTGTCCTGTATCTCTCTCCCAGGTGCAACACTGTGTGCCTCTTCCTCTGACAGTTATGCTGTTATAATCTGCCATTCAAAAAGTTTCTGGCAAGACATGCTTCATGTTAAGGTATAACAACATTTATATTTAGAGAATAAAACCAGACATGACAGAATTTAATTAACTCCCTTTTGCTTTTATATAATACTCTATTAAGCATTCTTTATTTTCAAAAACTTAGAAAACAGACCACAGACCATGGTGCTCCCTGGGTTGGGAAAAGGAGCATCAAAGTCATAGATGTAAGGGAAAGAAAGAAATCAATGGGGTTTTTTCACACATCTAACCAGCAAGTGGAACAGTCAAGCTTCAAACTAATTACAACACTAGAGAATGCTCCCCAACAACAAGCAGCTTGTTAGATAAAAAAATAAGAGCATGAAAATAGCAAAGACATCCTGGTCAGCATGTACTAATTATCACTCTTCAACAATCATTTACTTTTTGCATGCACCATAGCAAAGGAGATCTTTTTTAAAAAGGGATGCAAAAATGAACAGGAATGTTACTTTTCAGTTGTTGTGCACTTTACTGAAACATAAGGAGTAATAGTGAAGAAAGCACAAATTAGCTGTCTGAAAGTTTACCAAAGAGGTAAGAAGATTTTCAAATTGTGCTGCTCAAACATACAAGTCAGGTTTTTAATGGTGGATAAAAGATGATCAACAGGGAAGGGGAATAAGACAAGAAAGACATGGAAATGACAACAATGATATGTCAATCCTGCTTCACAGACCCAAAAGCTTCTGCAGCATCACTCCCTCACTGTGTTGATTCTCCATCCTGTAAGCCACCATTTGTTGCTCTTCCTATACGGTAATGCTGCCCTTTTGGAATTTCAGGATACTGAAATGGATTACCTGGCCAGGCTGCCCTTTCTCTCAATAAACAGCACCATAAAAAGCAGTGGAGGAAGAGAAAGCAAACTTAATGCACGTCTCCCAGAGTGAGAGCAGAAAGCAAAGCAAGACACAACTGAGTGGATGCTCTGTATTTCATTTACCTGACAGCCCTGAGCCATGAAGGAACAAGGCGATATATTAAGATGTTGAGAATATAACACACAGCAGGAGTACCAGTACAAGCATTTAGGTGTTTGTTAGGTAAGTTACCAAAAGAAATAATCAAAAGGGTGCAAGAGCAAACATGCCCCTAGCATCCTTAGTTTCCAGAAAAAGAACCTCAGAATTAACATTAAGAGCAGAAGGGTGACTGGCAGCCAGATGTATTTGTAAACAGAAGAGATGCAATTAAACACTTGCATCTCTGAATTGTGCCCTCAAAACTTTCACAGTACAACTTTAAGATAAGGTTCATAGGCTAACAAGTGAGAGACAGCATGGACTGTGAGCCTTACCTTGCTTTAAAATGAGGTTTGTAACAGAAAAGTCAGATATGGTAATATTTTACAGGGATTTAAAACAAACATTTTTCATGCATTAATTCAATGAGCACATTGGCTGTGGGCAGGATTTAAGACCAGCATATCTGTTTACCATGACAAATTCTATCTAATAGCAACTGCATTGCTACGCATAATGACAACCAAAGAAATCTTGATCTTGACTTAATTCAATGCACAAACTATTAGGAAATTTAATCAAAATTCTATCTCCTTTCTAAGCATTTCAATAATTATTCTTTCTCAAGCATTCAGTCTATTCTTACCATTGCAATCTGGTCTCACAAAAACTTGGCTAGAGTTAAAAAATTTAAAGGCCAGGGTGCGAAAGGAAAAGGAAAGTAGTACTCATTTTCAGCATCTTTGCTAAGAATGCATTAATTAGATCCTACATCATGCCAATGTTACTTTTTATTACTTAGCTAAGGAAAAAGATAGTTGCTTAAGTTTAGTGTCCAGATATCTACAAGCAGCTACTGAACATTATCAAAGAAAAGGCTTCTCAAAACAAAGTTTTTCAGGAAGAGCTGTCTCCAAGATGACTGGAGAATGAAGACACATTTTTTTGTGGACTGTTTCAGATGAAACTGGATTTAGATTTACCTGCATTTGCTTCTGGAGCCATTAATTATTCTACTGTCAGCTTCCTATGTTACATTAGAATTATCCACCATATTATCCAAATTATCCACCAAATTTGAAATTGTAGCTATACAGCTGCAGTTACCATGATAATGAACTCAGTGACATACAGATACAAATCAAGAAGCTGAAAAGCAACATGCACTGCAGGGATTTAGCTCTGTACTCATTAAGACTAAACACCATAAGGAATGTTGGGTCCTATTAGCCTTTTATGTTCAGAGGAATATGAAAAATCCAGATTTGTTGTGTGTGGAGCTCACAAAGGACGAAAGCCAGGCTTATTTCACTAGGATACAGTTTTCTTTCTATGAATTTGATTTTAGCAGGTGAGATGAAAGCAGTGAGACAGCAATGTCATATTTTGAGTTGCTATTAATAACAATCAATGCCATGCTTCAGACTGAAGACAATTACAATAAAAAACATATTTTTAAATCTCCTGACGAATCATTTGTTTTTCTTGACACAAACATGTCTTGCAACAAAATGGGATGTGTTACAAGCTTTTAGAGACTAGATGTCACAGAAACAGTTAGGAAAAGAAATAGTCAAAGGATTCCATCAGCATCCTTGAAGACAGACTTTTGCAGCAACTATACATGATAAGCATCAGAATTCAATATAAAACTCATCATGGAAAGAGACATCCAAGATAATTGACATGTTTTGCTTAAGAACTCAAGTATAGGTTTCTCCCAATCACTGAAACTCAATTTTTATGTTTCCTTCCTCCTAAGATTTTCCTGTATCCTTCTAAGACTTTTTCTGTATAGACATCTAGAGCCAAATACACACTATATATGTCAATCAGTCTATTCTCTTTGTTTCCTTTGTTTCTTTCTAGAATGCTGCTATAGTTTATTCCTAAGCAAAATCAAAGAGTAAGTAACAATAAGCCTCACTGATAACAACGCGGATTAAAATCTATAAGAGGTAGCTCCTTGTCCACTCACTTTCTCTGCATTGTGAATCTAATACCTCAGAAGGAATATTATGACAAAACCAGAAAACTTTGCAAAGCTTAGCTAGCAAAATAGGTCAAGCATTTGAGAATAAGCTCAGCTAAAAATATCTTAGTTCACGAGACCTGACTAAAACATGTGGTTTGCCTGAGCAAAGGTGTTTATCAATGGGATTTGAATGTGCATTTCCCCAGCCTCAAGGTTGCATCTCCAAGAGCAGAGTATGCTGAGTCATGAGGAGGGTCAGACAGGGGACATGCTGCAAATCTTGTAACTTGTGATGGACAGTAAGTACAGTAACTCCATCATTCACCTTCAGGATTCAACTGCTTTCCAGATCAAAACAAACAATGCCAAATTCCAGAGCAATCTCTGATTTGGGGAATTTTTGGAGTGGGGAGTTGTTTGTTCAGAAGGTGGGAAGGAATGTTCTGGTTTTGAGCAAGACCAGTGTTTTGTGTAATTATTTTACTTGAAGACCTGCTAAAAAAAAATGAACAAAAATCCAACTTACAAAACTTAAACAGTAATTTATTTTTTATTGCCATTTACAAGTTATATTACATTTACCTCTCTTGGTGATAAAATTCTGCTGATCATTTCTTGCTAAGCCAAACATCCTTGGGTGCCCATTTTTATAATTAAGCTTCTAAAATTACCCTAAAAACAGCTGTGCTTTTTAATCTTTGTAGTAGGGCCATTGCTAATGACTTCTTGCAGCTAAAGCCTCGCTTGTGCTAATACTGATAACATTATCTTAATTCGTCCTTGACTTTAAAAAAGTATTACATAGTAACTAGCTCCTCTCTCTCATTCCCAGGGCACTTAAAAAACAAACACAACCAAACAAGCTGTAAAGCACTGCTCAAAAACAGACTTTTCCTAAACACTGACAATCCTCTGGAAACCTACTGATCATTTTTCCTGTTTGCCAAGTGAGATTCATCATGTTAAGTCTGGACACTTGAGTACCAATGAGGGTTTCCTCCCTTTCTACCACAAAAAAAAAAAAAAAGTTTAACTAAAATAATTATGAGTTTTGAAAAATGTTATTTTGCTGGTATATGCACATCCCAAACTGAGTGACTGGGCACTTCTTACATTACGTGTTTTCTGCAAAGGAAGTGTAACAGCAGTGAATGGCAGGTTAGGCTCAAAAGGAGAGCAGAGACAAGACATGAAGGTAAAAAAACATGGAACCACAGGTGGAGCAACAGGTAAGAAAATGCAAAGGAAAAATGAGAACCCAGGAGTGGTTATAGAAGACTGTATTTTTCAGAAGACTACATGGACTTCTTGCTTAGGGAAAAGTCTTAATTGTAGGAGGGATCCAGGAAACTAACACCTACTTTTCAGAAAAGGTTGGAGAAAGGACATCCAGATACGGAATTAAAATGTGTTAACAAAAAGCTTCTAGTCCTAATCTAGCACGTCTTTCCCACAAACTACTCCTTTTAAAAGCAGCTGTCCTAAGTCACAGTATGACTATGCTTCCAGGAATACCTAAGTAATTTCTGGTGACTGGCACCATGCCTACACTTGAAATTCCCACTTACATGGTGTGATTGAGTTGAGTAGTATCTTACTCAAGATTGGAAGAGACAACTGCAGTTTAGAAAGGCTGAAATGCCCTGTGGTTTACCAATACTGTTTTTGTCCTGTTAGGAGCACTGAAACAATAATTTGTTTTTCCAGAAGCATTAACAGATACTAGTGTTGTCTCCATGGGCTATTTTGACTGAATTCAACACATTGTGGTTTAAATACAGTAGGTACTAAGCCTAGAATAACAAGGGGGAGAGAATCAAAAGGGTGTGAGGAAACTCAAGATTTGAGATAATGAGAGTTTCAAAGCTATAGCAAAAGCTGCACATGCAAAGAAAGCAAAGTAACAAAGTCATTCACCATTGCCTCCCATGGGCAGGTGGGTGGTCAGCCATCCCCAGAGCAGCAGGGCTCCATCACTCATAATGGTGACTTGGGAAGACAAATGCCACCACTACAAATACCCTTCTTCCCTCAACTTTATATGCACAGCACGACATTATATGGCATGGAATGTCCCATTGGTCAGCTGGAGTCAGTTGTGCCCACTGTGTCCCCTTCCCTACTCCTTGTGCACCCCAAGCCCACTCACTGGTGTAGTAGGGTGGGAAACAGAAAAAAGTTTGGAGCCATGCAAGCGCTGCTCAGCAATAACAAAGAATACCCCTGTGTTATCAGCACTACTCTGTGCTGATTTGCAAACCCAAAACACAATACCATATGAGCTACTATGAAGAAAACAACAAAAAAAATCTGTAAAAGACACCAGCAAGAGCCCTTTGGTATATTCAAACCTTTACTATATTTGAAAGCTGGTTTATAGAAAACAATCAGTACTGTTTAACAGCTCTTTCTTGTGATCACAAAGACTTTATTCCTAGACTCTATTTTCCTTTTCCACAACTTCTGCAATATATTTCCTTATTATACATTTTTCCTACAGCCTGTGCCACCAGAAGACCCTGCTGCTGAGGACTTAGCAGAAGACCAGTTGCCTGGTTTCAAACAGAAATTTGAGAAGGAGGTGCCAGAGCAGCCTAACAAGTACTGTGAAGCTCTGGTAACAAATACACCAGGCTAACTCCTCCATTCCCTCTTGATTTCACTGCCTAAATAGTTCAAACATGCTCTAGAAATGGGAAAGTTTTCAACAGCGTCTAGCAGACTGTTTCAACTGGCCATTTTTTCCTTGAGCAAGTGAAAATAAATCAATGTATATTGTAGGGCTGCTTACCATCTCAATTCTGATGCACTGCTTGTTAGCGATATGCAAAATACACAAATGCTTTTGGTGTTTATATTTACTCTGAAGCTCTTACTTACATAAATAAGATTAAAATAGAAGTAAGAATCAATAACTAATAATAAGCAATAAAATTGAAAGTACTTACATTAAACTTAATAATGTCGTATATCAAGTACCGAGGGACAACCTGTCCATTAACCTTGTCGATGATCATTTCCTTAAAAGAGAAAGCATTGGCATTTAGTTCATAAATATAGAAGAAGAATGTCAACACATTTATACTATACACCTGCAAGAATGATGCAATCAAACACCAGCCATGTCTTTATTACAAAAAATATTTTACGATACGTCAAAGTTATAAAAATATTATTGTGGACTTAAAAGTCTTTCATGAAGCATTCAATAAAACACTAGGAAGCTGTGCTAAGGCTCCCCATTCTGATTTGCAACATTTATACATTAGTTTCCCCACAGCTTTCAGAACCTTGAGTGAATAATGAGTTTTTAGAAACCTCAATAAGAACTGAAATCCTAAGTCAACCAAGCACTACTGGAAATCTTGCCTACAGCCAGAAGTACAACAGCGAGGATGTAAAGAACAAGCATTCACATTCATTTTCTATGCTCAGGTTGGATCTTTTCATTTTAACGGCGTCCTAGGCAGCAGTGAGAGCTGCAATTTGCTTAAACGTTGCACTGTGACTAAACAGTATGGCTCCTTCAAAGAAATGTCACAGACACACTCTGCATCACATGAAGTCGGTTAACATTCAATATGTACTGGCAAATCATATTGAAAATAAGTCAGGTAGGGAAAGAACGTTAATGATCAACATCCAAACACAAAAATGTTTCCTGAACTTAATGATACATACACAAATACATATACTTTACATGGTAGTGCTTACATTTTTAACTCAGGCTTCCTATGATGGGAATTAAACACAATATATAGTTTGATGAACTAACAAGGATGATTGAAAACGGTAACAACCAGCCACTGGTAGATCTTTTCCAGAGACAACTCTGAAATAATCACTTCTCTAAATGCAATCCATCTTCTCCCTACCTCCCTCCCTCACCTGATTCTTGGCTAATAAGTTGTATCAGCTACAGATTTTTTTCTAAAAATACCAAGTTAAAATTCCAAATTCACACCAACAAGATAAAACAATTGAAATACATGGAAACAGTTCACTATAACATGAAGAAAACAAAATCAGAAGCTCAAGAATTATTTCAAAAAAGAACACTTCATCAACTCAAATTAATTTTGTTTAGTTAATGTCTTGCTATGTTAGTAGCATTTTTGTCTTACAACCTTTTAATTTCTCTCAGAATCCATAAATTCTACAAAATAAACCCAAAAAAAGTCTGACTCATGTAAGATTAATTTTCAGTCTGTACAACAATATCAAGATTCTTGAATTGTACCTAGCATTTAACCACAATTTGCTCTGAAAAATAAACAAGAAGTTCAGTTGTAAAAGCATAGATTTCTTTTAAAGCAAACACAAAGCTTGAAGCATTTAAAAATAAACTAGAAGACATAAACATGCTCTCAAAAACTGGGCAATCTGGGAAATCTAAGTTGCCTAGTTAATATTTCGGAATTTCATCTTCTGTGAACACAACACTGAGATGGAGATTGGGATTTCAAAGCTATGTGCAGCATTCACACATGTTGTGAATGACTACCTGAGTTGACCTTACACAACATTCCACGTAATTTTTTTTAAAAATTAAAAAATCATTAATCCAGTGAGTGAAAACTATTGCTTTGTAACATTATAATATCTTGCTCTTACCTCTAAAAATTAGTCACAGACATTGCCAAATAACATGTGCAAGAAAGGTCTACATAGAAGTGATGTGCCAAATAACATGTGCAAGAAAGGTCTACATAGAAGTGATGTAACAAAATGCCATTTCATTAGTTTCCAATATTTAGGTAGGACACTGGTGAGCTCTCAAAGGAACAACAGACACAATGCTGCAATGCCTTCTTTGACAATAAATTTTATAACTAACTACAAGAACAGATGGGTACGACTCAAGAGACAGAAGGCATGATATGCAAACTTGGAAGAGTGTGTAAAGATACAATGCAAGGGGGAGAAAAACCCAGGATAAAAAACCCCACCTGAAATTCCTGATAGTAATCAGGTGAAACAAACAACAAAGTACCAGTGAAACAAAAGAATGCCAATGTATTTCATTAACTCTCAGCTGATTTTGTAGGTGAAACAACTTTTTGAAACACATTTAATTGAGCACATATTTAGTGTTTAAGGACTTACTTTCTCGGCATGCATATTCAGAGCCTCAGTTTTGATGCAAAGCTAGCATTTGTATGCAAAACCCTGAAAACATTTCAATGCTTGGTATTACAAGATTTTATGCCTAATTTTAAAAATCTGAATCTTTGCATATTCACTTGAAGAAGGATTATAAAATACAACAAAGAGGACCAAGAACTGTTTTTAAACATCCTTTGAAATGTTCATTTTTAACTTTTTCTCTGCTTCAGACATGTAAACATTTTTATGCTATTACTGATCAAACAAGCCTTTTTCCTCATCTCCTCACTTCTTTTCTTCCTCCCCTGCCTCCTGTTCTCTTTGACACCCTGATTGAAATCCCAGCTACCAGAGAAAAAACAATAGCACAATATGCTTTAGAAGATGAGATGACAAATTCCTGCGCTGCTCATCTCCATCATGACAACAACATTCCCTGCTCCATTAGTTACACCAATACAACTGTCACAAGGCAAAAGCTGTAAAGTGAGCATAAGAACGGTTCAGATTAGAAATGCTCTAACACATCATTTTTTAACAATCTGATTTCAGGATCTTCCTTGAAATTATGAGAATTGAAAAATATCCCAGGGAATAGACTCCAGAGGCAAGTTCAAAGAAGCTGGGAAAATGCAGTATTTGAGAAATGACCACAATTAAACTCACTCCTTCTGACCTGAGTAATAACCTGATACTATAAGACTATATTTAAGCCAATTTTGAGATAACTAAAAACTTAAACCCAAATCCACTCACAGGACACGTCAATATAACATAAAAGTATCCATAAGGCCCACCTGCATCCATGCAGTTCCTTCTACAGACTGCATGCAGATTTACAGCCAGTATTGTGTGTTTTAAAACTACCTCTGATAGTCAGTATGATCCTTAGCACTTATCCATTAGCTGCTGGTTTAGGTATCCACTTAACCCATGGGCCTGAAGAACAAGGTGCAATGATCAATTAATGCAATGTAACCTGGCAACACGGTGCTGGTGTTACAAAGCACAGCTGTACAGTATATTAGACCTGCAGAAGTGCTAAGAGCTTTTTGTTGGACAAGTACCAGAAGAACGATGCTGGGCTGAGAGCTCACAGACTTTTTCCTTGAATCACATCTCTAGCGAGTAACTGGGACTTAAAATAATCCAAAATTTAATCACAAAGCAAAGGATCCAAGTTTACCAGCCACTTGCAGGATGCACTTTTTGTTGACATAGAGTATGGAATCAGATCTACTAACACATCTGTTTGTTGTTCCTTTTCCTCCTGTGCCTTGCCTTAATCCTTTATCCATCCTTTATCCATCCTTCATCCATTTACCTTTAAGACAATTCTAGTCACTGCTGTATTTTAGGAATAAAAATAGCTTTTGTTTCTTGCCTTTTTTCTTAAATTTATTTTGCATAAATCTATTTTGCACCAGCTTTTGAAAACTCAAAAAGTTTTAAGTTCTGCAGTTCCTGAGACAGCTTACAAATAGGTAGGGTGTCTACTGATACAAAAACATAAATAAATCTTTATCTCACTCTCCATTTATGGAGTTCCTGGCCTTCTTAAGTCTTCAAGTGTGAACAACATTTTATATAAAAATAAAATTGATTAAAAATTTGTATTAAAATTGTTTAATGTATTTCAAGCCTAAGAATGCCTCTGCATTTCCTACTCAACTGTTCCAAAGCTAAGCAGAGTGCCAAGAAAGCTCCTAAAAATAGCTATTTAGGTTTTTTTGCATGACAGCCAAAACATTTGAACAAAACTCTATGCATTTACTCAGATAGCACTATGGATGCAAAACACTTGGCTTCTAAAGGAGTAAATCATACTAGTCACCTGTAGGTGAAATTCAAATTAGCTTTAATGAGCTTTGCAGAAAACTTTATTCCATGACAGGAGAACAATTGCAACTGAAGAGCTGGAGATGAGCACAGAGTCTTGCAGATCTGTCATCACGCAAGATGTAACTGATCACGTAAGAACTGTTTGCAAGTAATTTCAGCCTGAAGTGAACCACAAATGCATCTGAAATTCTCAAAGACAACCACATGAAAGGCTTACACCAGAGGCCTTAAAGCAACTTAATAGATCCCTGAACGCATGGAAATTGACTTTATGAAAGTTTCATGTATACTGTCATTCTAAATAATGTTAGGGTGAATTACCTAATCTTTTGTACTCTTAAAACCAGTAGCTGTTTTGCTGCATGGCACTGATATTTCTGTTTTCTCTTTCCTTTTTGCTCATGTTTTTAAGAATACTGTAAAGCAATGTCCATTGGGTCACCTCATTCTATACTTTCATTCCCTGAAAGAAAGCTACTTCAAGGACATAAGTATGAACTACTTCAGCCTATAATTAAAGAATTAACTTCAACAGCCCTTCAAGCACTAATTAGCAAAATATGTTAATAGAGAAAAAGCCAACTTCTTCCCATGGATTTAAAAAATAAAATAAAATCAATCATGCATATATCTAGAATAAAGGATCATTCATGGAAATTTTCATTTGGCATCAATATTAAACAAAGATTCAATTACAAAGTTAAGCTCTCCTTAACTTTGATGCTTCAAATAATAGGCAAATCTTATCCTCAAACCTGTTAAAGGAATTTCAATTGAAAAAAATATTCTATCAACAAATTTTTGTTTAACTGACCATACTAAAATAAATTTAGAAATCTGGACTGTAAAAAGTATTTATACATTGAAAGGCTTTAGTTTTATCTCAGGGTACTTCATTCAATCAGTACTTGTTCATTTTATGTCATTTTGCTTTTCACTTTATTAAAAAAAAAAAGTGTGGGGGGAAAAAAAAATCACACTAAGACTGATTTTATGCCAATAAAGTGAAACACCAAAATGCACTATAAACAGTCAAACTTTTGCAGAACAACAAATTAAGCAAAGTTATAGTTCATGCACTAGGTACCTGAGAGAACTTCAGTTATTCTTAAGAGACTTAAACTATAAATCTGGGGAACACAACACACCGGATCAGAGACCTTCTTCCATGCCCCACAGCTACACTGCACCCTCATCTCAATATCCCTGTCTTCCACCACGTACGTATCAGCCACCTTTACTAAAACACCTGCTTTGAAATAAAAAGAATAACTAAGTAAATAAATAAAAGAGCAGCCATTTCCCTCAAGAACACCTAGGATTGCACCATATGGACACTGGCAAGTCATTACTTTCTCAAGAGCCTTAGAAGTAGCAGGGGGAAAACACAGCAGTACAGTACCAAGCTTTTTATCTCAGAAGTATGGAACCTAATGTATGTCATTAAGAATAATATTATGTATATCATTAGGAAGGTGCCTGGCTGAAGAGGCTCCTACCAGACACGACAGCTTGTGCAACCACTTTTGAGTTGACAGTATGGCATTTCTTGCATTATGCTTTTAATTTTTCAGTGAAGCAGAGGTGGTGGAAAATATTCCATTATCTGCTTCTGTCTCTGAGACAGTACATTGTTCCTTGCAGTAATTATCCTCACAGATTCAATTTATACATGCTTCACATGTAAATGTGTGTTCAGTAAGACAGATTATTCACAGAAGTGACATTTCAAGAATATGGACAACAAGGACCTGCGGAAGGAAAGAAAGTTAATAAAGACAATATGGTCTCCTGTATCTGAAAAGTGCATTAGACTTCAGAGGATCAATATGGAAGATATCTCTGGTATAAAAATACTTCATCAAGCAGGAGTTACAGCAATGTAGAGAGTCTCCAATGCTACTGAAATGTAATAGGAAACTGCATTGACCTATTAGTGTAAGAGCTAATGAAGTTCTTTTGGTCATGTGAAATAGGACAGTCAAGAAAGAAATAAATTCTTCTTGTGGCTATTGTTCTGAAAAGTTTACCACTAATAGTCCAGCCCAGCCTCCGAACAACAAATATAGATGTTTTATAGTTTGTTTTACAACTGGCTCAAAAAGTTCATTAGCAAGTTTACGTAATTTAAATTAGCATGGCACCTTAGAAATGTTTTAGCCTTAAACAAATATAACTAAGCCATTTCTAAATCATTCAAAAATTCAGATCAGCTGAAAATAAAGGTGACAGAAACAAAGACATCAATTCACAAAACCGTATCAAAAGATGATGACAATTTTCTCACATTTTAGAAGTATTTCCACAAGCTGTATAAAATTGACGATGTTTACTACTTCAAAATATAAAGCTGTAGCAAGAGATGAAGTTCTGCAATATTTTTTGAGATTCTTTTCAAGCCTTTTCTCATATTCACAGAATGTCATCTCAATACCTTGATTTATTTCAAAGACAAACAGCTCCCCCCAGGGCAGTCATCAATGCTATTCTATAGGTAAGTTATTTCTTATAAAATGCAATTCCCACATTCAGCCAGTGACTGAACCTGTACTCCTCCTGAAATCCTATGATTCATCGAGCCAGGCCTAAAAATTTGGCCCTGTTTATGAACAAAAGCAAACAGCACTGAAATTGTTACAGTAATTTTACAGTATGCTCCTTACCCCATCTAGAAGAGTGTTTGTTAGATGTGTGCGAAGATCTTTACGAAACGGAAATTCCAGGTTGGATACATGAAAAATGGAATTGTCTCTATCAATCATATAAACTTCATTCTTGCCATCAATCAGCATCATGTACCTGCGAAGGTAATGTTAAGATATTATAATTTCAGGTACATCCTCAATATCTCCATTATTTTGTTTTAGATTAAGTGTTAAAAACAAGCAATCATGACACATACCATAAAAAACATTTTAAAGGATTTTTTAACATATAAAAGTTTAAACCTGTAAAATCACCAAAGGGATATCCCAGACCATATGATGTTGTTCTCAGCAATAAAAAATGGGAGAAGGAGGAGGAAGGAGGGGACATTTTGAGTTATGTGTTTTTCTTCTTAAGTCACCTTTGTAAATGATGAAGCCTAGCTTTCCTGGAAATGCCGAAATACCTGCCTGCCAATGGGAAATAGTAGATCAATTCCTCATTTTTCCTTATATTTATCTCAACCCCTGATATTTCTCACTTTCACCCTTCTGATTCTGTCCCCCATCCTGCTACAGGGAGGAGAAAGCAAGTGGCTGTGTGGGCTTAGTTGCTACAGGAGTTAAACCAGGCCACACCTTAAATATTCCTTTCACATGGACAAACACTGCTAGGCTACAATTCTTCACCTGAGTCCGTGTAATAGACCTCTTAAAGCTCAGGGAGACTTTTCACTGGCATTCTGTATGGAAACAAAAATTTTTTAAGCATACCTATCTGCATGCTATCTTCCTTCATAACTAGATGATCTGGATGGTCCCTTCCGATCCAAACCATACTATGATCCTATGGTTTTATGATCCTGTATCTTACTTCAGAGAGATGCTGAGAAACAGCATGCGCTGACTTTGGAGACAGCAAAAAAATTCATCTCAGGACAGTAAACTACTTTCATGTAGATCCATTTATCTGGGTCTCATGGTAATATACCTGTCTAACTTAGAATCTGAACAAGTTCTCTGCTTGAGAAAGACATTAAACTGATCCAGATATGTCTCATTTTGAAAGTGATTTCTTGAGGTATTTTTAGCTGAATGGCTGAAAACTCCTCCACCCTCCCAATTTAATGAACTATTGAAATAAGATTCTGAATGTGGTTCAAACAACAGAATTTATCAAAATTCTAATTACTACCAATAGAAGACAGAAGAAATTTAGTCAAGGATGGACTGACAAACAGAAGTGTTCTATGAGCAGCTAATAACAGAAAATGTGCAAGAAGCAAAAGAGATAGGCAAGGTTTTGGTGAAACTGAATCTATCAGTGAATGAGGGGTTTGGACTGGTTGGTTGGTTGAGGTCTTTTGTTTGTTTGCTTGTTTCACTCAAAAAGCTTACATGACTGTGCTTAATATCAGGTTTAAAGTTTTCTCCAGATGACACTACAAACATTCATGGAGAAATCTTGTAGACTGCTGATCAGTACACTTCAGAGTATTATTTCAATGTACTATGGCCATTTATATTTTAAGAAGTTAATTAAAGTATTAGCAGATAAGCACTTACACCAGAATAGAGAACACGCCTCTGGGCAAAGACAAAGAAAGAAGCTTTTGCACCACAAAGGCAAAGAAAGAAGAGCGATGATTTCTCAAATACATTCTCTAGGGACAGAACACAGGAACTTAACTGTCATGCATTGCACTGCCCACTGTGAACACCACTTGCTATTACAGCTGTACATTTATTACTAATTACCTCTATTGTGTGGGCACCCAAAAGCTCCAATTAGTAACCAGGCCCCATTGTTTTAGATTCTGGGCAAGTACACAAGATGACATGGTCCTACATCAGATGGCTCAATCTGAATGTAAAACCAGACAAGTGAATAAAAGAACAAAGACAGAGCAGCAATAAGAGCAATAACAGAACTGCTCATTCACCTTTGAAAACAATACATGGAAGTAGAGAATCATGTCTGAGCTACAAACACCATCTCTCGAAACCATCATCCAGTCACTACAAACCAGTCAGTTTCCACTGAAACAGAAATTCTGACAAATAAAGGGTCACAGTGTCCACACAGATTAATCTCACAAACAGATAAAACAGCTAGTCATAGAAATGGTAAAATCTAAAGTTTCATTAGAAGCTACTTTTCATTCACTTCTGTTCCTGAGGCAAAGTCCATTATTAATTCTAGTTGGACATTATTATTAACAAATTCAGGAAATAGGATGAAAATTTCATTAGCAGAGTGACAGCTCTTGGCATTAGACAACAGATCTCCAAATCACCTACTAGAGTATTAGTAACTTTAATCTTTAAACTTTAAAAAATGTAAACCATCAAATACAGTTTTTTCTTCAGAAACGAATTATTTTTAGCATACCCAAATAAAGGCAACTGTATCAAAGGCTCATTTGCATCCACACATATCCTTTATCATGAAGTCCACATCAGCTGGGCCCCAAATACAAGCTAAAAGAATGATTTTATTAGACTTCCATTTTCAGTTGAGTTTGTTTTGGTCATGGTGGTAGGTTTTTGGTTTTTACACAATTTTGAAGCTGACATGAGCTACACTGAAAATCCTAAGTTAAAAACTGAGGTTTCTCCTTTATGTGGATGTTTAGCATTTTTCATCAAGTCAAAGTACATTTCAGGAAAATATTACTTAATGCAAAATAAGGCAAATTACTTGGTGTCCCTCAACCTACAGTCATTGAGATTAAGGAACAAGAAGAGAACTGCATTTCCCAAGCTCCAAATCCAATACTGCACTCACTAGAACATGTGGCGTCTGCCCCCTTTTCCAAATTATTAGGATCCACAAAACTGGATTTGAAAATACTCCCCCAACACAGTATCTCACTACACATGGTGTAGTGCTTGCCCAAAAATATTTACCACAAAACTGATTGCCTATCTACTCACAGAAGTTTTGCCTCTGACTTCAGTTTTGTGATGTGCTTTATCTATGTTTAACTTCTTTCTCTCAGCCAAAATCACAGCAACCATCTCAGCAATAAGGTTATATACATTAATTTTGTGATTTATAGGAGTTTTAAAGCCTTAAGTATAATAAAAAAATATAACACAACTTCTTCAAACTTTAAGATCTTATCTCCTGAGTTTGAGTTCAACACACAAGTAATTCTCTGAAAAAAAATCTACAAGTAGCAAATGGATTAGAAATATTGTTTCAAAGGAAGCTTAAAAATTCAGGTCCTCTAGGAGCTTTCTTTGCTCTGCAGTATTTCTTTGGACAGGCTATATCAAAGAAGATTATTTATTTCAACACAGTGCCGCTGCCGCTGCTTTTTTTTCATTTTCCTTTTTAAATGTGCCTGCGTCTGTATTATCACACTAAAGAATACAAAATAAAAGAAATTCCATCATCAACTCTAAGCACAAAATACATAGCAGCTCTCCATTCCCAAGGGAGTTCATTACACAGCCTAGAATTCAGTCTTGTGAAAGTGCTGCCCTCCCACACAAATAAGCATTACCCAAATCCGAATAGCAATTAGCATCTCTAATATGCTCACTGACGCAGAGGCAACAACGAAATCCTGTTGCAGATATGATTTTCAATTTCTTAATTTCCTTTTATGATTGGCAACGCTTCAAAATCACAAGCGTGTTGCCACTCTGTAGATGGATCACCTAAGACAAGGCCAAGTCACACAACAGCTTTACTTTGGACCGTGCCACTCCCTCCTGGCAAGAAAGCATCAACTTCTGGCCAGATGCATTAAACACTGAGGAAAAGGCCAGGAGAATGAAAATTAATGACCGCCCTTTATCCACTGACGGTAGGAGATCATCTATCTGTGTCACTAAGCTGCTGCAGTTCCATGTCCTGACCCGAATCCAGACTGTGATGGATTCAGAGTAAGTTTAAATTAGAAGGGTTTGGAGGTAGCCTGTGGCAGATGGAG
This sequence comes from Orthonyx spaldingii, assembly GCA_013397795.1. NCBI lineage: Eukaryota > Metazoa > Chordata > Aves > Passeriformes > Orthonychidae > Orthonyx > Orthonyx spaldingii. Next base: position 57,076 of record VZTJ01002361.1, on the reverse strand, counting down.
CAAAAGACCCTAAATCCCGATACATGGGGAAGGCTCAGCTTGCTTTCTTCTATTAATTGCTGCTGGCAATGGTTGCTGCTTCAAACTATGTCTCCTCAAGGATGACAAAGCCTGGATACAGGGACATTAACACAGGAACTTACAAGGAGACTTACAATATTATTTTCAACATGTAAACAAGAGGAAAACAATGTCTTTTTAATCAGCACACTGACAGTTCTGTCACAAACCACCTTCTCCAAAGTTGCACACATGTAGTCACAGCATACCAGACAGCAAGAAACACTACTGCTACATGCATAAGCTGCTGTAAAATTAGGTATTCAACAGTTCAAATTCCAAATAATTTTTTTTAACAACACACACACACACAAACCCTTCGAAGCTAGTCTGCTCTGCGTATACCAACACTTTATATTTCTCTCGCATATTTCTAGGTTAAAGTATGCCATCAACAGTCTCCACAGCATTTTAAATCAAAAAAATCCCTTAGATTTTGACTGACAGTCATTTCCAATTAACAGCCTCCAGCTCCAATATTTCTCATTCATGACCTTGCATTTTCTACTACTAAATATCCTCCCAGTTTTATTATTCTGCTCCTCAGTGAATTCAGTGGCTGATCTCCCTCATTTGTTTACCAGAACATACTTGATTCTGTTTCAAAATACTTAATGATAACACAAAATTAATATTCAGGATCTCTACTTGTGGCTTTTTATGTGTTTTCTTTCAAAACCATCCACTGCCATTTTCTTTCAATCTGTTCTTTACCTATCTTACAGTTCTAGCAGTCTTCTTAGCCTCATTCTCTCTAATAAATAGAAATTTTGTCAAAGTCCAGAAGCATGAGATACACCAGTCTTCCTAGATCAAAACTGCAATTTTTCCCTTATCCAAACTCCTACCAAAATGGCTGAACTCAGAGAAAATGCCATTCCTCATCTATACTGTAGACTGTGTTCCTCAATCACAGTAATTCTGAGTAATTCTGTTAACTACTGCCCTCAGGGTAACCAAATCTGTTATTTAATAAAGAGGAAACCTGCATTTTTGATCTATTTTTACTTCTTATTACAATCATACTGATTTAAATTTAAAGCAAAGCCTTAGCATGAATGATCCTAACTTATCTTCTAAAATCAAGACTTTTTTTCCCTCAATATTAAAATACTGTTACTAGGCTCTTTGTTTAGTACATAAATGTATCTTGTATATCTCTTACTATGCTCAGAAGCACCTGGATTCGTCACCTGTTAAAATTCTCCACCCTCCTAAGAAGGTAGAACTCAGTTTCTGTTTAACTTACACAGTTGTAAGGTGTCTCCATAGAGTGAAATGACCATTTTCCTGTCCTTCAAAACTGTCTTGGTTAAACTCTTACTATGGAGGTCAAGACACTCAGCTTGCATTAGAAGTTCAAGTGTGCTCATAGTGACAACTCTGATCTGACATCTGCAGCAGATGCAGCAGTAACCCAGAAGTTTTCTTTAACAATTCTGCAGCGATTTTTTAAAAAACTGAACTCTGTAACAACTTTTTATCCTTCAGTTATTAGGTAAATAGAATGTTATTCCTCATATTTTATTTTGCATCTTTCCTAAACAAAATGAATGCTTTCCAATATTCATGTTACAGTCAAGAACTCTATGGAAGTACAGAAAAAAATAGATCTTCTTGTCGTATGGATCACCTCATATATCACAATGGAAGGGCTATGCTTGATTTTGATATTCATGGCATCATTTCAGGTGGAAAAGACCTTTAGGATGATTGAGTCCAAATGTAAGCCTAACACTGCCAAGTCCACCACTAAACCATGTCCCAAAGTGTCACATCTACATGTCTTCTAAATACCTCCAGGCATTGATGAATTGATCTTCATCATTCACTCTGCTTATTTGACAACAAAGAATTTAATTTCCACAAGATTTGTTGAGGTGATATTCCAGATAATGAAGTAACCTTGTCAAGTCACCACTGTAAGTTAAGATATACCACACAGCTTATGCAGCTTTTTAGTCTCCATAATTTTTACTACTCATCAGTCTCCTCCACAGTTATCTCACTGAGCATCAAAATCTTTTTCTTATTCTTGCCTGCCATCACTCTCCTTTAAACTCTGAATGAAAGTTTCCCTTTTCATTTGTTCCCCTTGACAACGCAAGGTCCAGAGGAGATATTTTGTGACTGTTATGGCCCTGAACATCATCAAAAGTGAGGCAGTGGATCTGCAGATGACACTTACTACAGAAATCTTCAGTATGCCCTAAACTACAGCAACAAACACTGCAAGTTTTGATATCCAAAGGGTACCACAGCCAGGAGGAGGTGCAACCACACTTCTCCACCTTACAAGGTTCTAGATTAACTGTCAGCTGAGAAAGCTTATATAGCAGCTACTTTTTAGTGGTCAGTGAGGGCACAGAACTGCAGCTGCAGCCAAAGAAGCAAACAAACAAAACAAAACAAATCAGCAAACAAATAATTAGGTCAGACAACTAACAGGGTAGTGCAAAATACAAAAACAATGTTGCATCATTATAAACTTTATGGTATCCCCTCACCTGGGATAGAGTGTGCACCAGCATTAATAGAGAAGTCAGTTTTTGAATAAAGATGACAACAGCAAAACTAAGGACCATGGAAAAATGCATAAGAAGTGTGGAAATGAGTACAATTTCTCCTAATAAAGTACCGCAGTTTAGACTGAGCTCAAACGTTAGCTTTTGCTGTTTTATAAATCCAAGATAAAGATGCTTAAATTAATTTAACAGATGGCAAATTCAAAACTAGTATAAAACTACATTTTCTATCTAAAGTATTATTAGACTGTGAAACTGCTGGTAAAACCAAGAATTTAGCAAGGTTAAAAAAGACTATCCAGTTGCAGTGTTTTTCTTGTCTGTCTTCCAGGATTTCAATTAAGTTAGAGTGCTGTGGGAGTTTTGTTTCTTTATTTTTAGAAGGACATTAAACCTTACGGGTTAAATTTAAAGTTGTCTTGTAATCATTATTTGATTTACAACAAAGGGTAAGTAAGACTACAAGCTCGTGCAGTGCATTATGACGTAATTTGTCTAACGTAAAACAAAAGAATTGTTAACAAGCTAGAAAATAAAAACCTGTATTCTAGCAGATTCATTTTAAATACTAGATTCTCCTTGTTTCACCCAAACTTTAATGATGCCAAGTGCATTTCTAAATTAGTGATAGGAACACTGTTGGAAAACAACTGCATGTTATAATGTTCTGCTTACTTTTTTTTAAAGCTGTAAGATTAATGGAACAAAGTACATCTCAAGCTTGATTGAACTCCTGAATTGTTTCGTAATTTTTACTGTTGTTGTTGTTATTATCATCTTCATTATTTATTGCAGATATAGTTTCAAGCTTGCTTGAACTTCTTTGGCTCCATCCCTTTCCACAAACTTTTGTCTGAAAACATCTTGGAGGTGTAGGGCAAAATTTATGCCTGAAGCAACAGGCTAAAATATATATATATATATATATATATATATAAGGAAGAATAACAAATTAATTTAGCATTAGATGACAAGCAGTTACGTTCCTTGTTCCCCCAAGCAAGTGAACCACAATGTCTCTCATGGAGGGCCATAACAGAGCAGTCACAAAAAGAGGAACACAGCTTTGAAAAAGGAGATCCCCTTAACTTGGAACTGATTTATGCCAGAGTGTATTCTGGGTCAATTCCATCTGCTTCAGTAGCACAAGCCGCAGCAGGAACACAGCTGCCATTTGTGCTCACAGAAGAGATCAGCTCCAAGAGAAAGGAATGCCCTAGATATCTGTATAGTTCAACTTCACAGACTGAATGTCGTTCTTCCCTGACTGAACATAAGCTGTTACGCTTCATGGATGTGCCTGTAATCCCCTCCCCCAGGAGAACCAGCAGCACAGAATGTACTGTTCCACTATTCAAAGTGGTCTGGGAGAAAGGAAAATAAATAAATAAACCAGTAATCACTGATACTGGTTGCTTGAAAATCAGATGTACATGCAGGCACACCCTTTATCTGGATCTTATTAGAACATTTTAAGACTACAGTTGAATATTCTAAGATTAGTATTCATCACACAAGCTACATAATAAGCATTTTAATGCATTAACTATTTATAAATAAACAAAAGAGCTTGCTTAAAAGACAATCTGTCCAAATACTCAAATAGTTACATATGAATAATCAGTTAGGTAGCATTTTTCAAAGAGCCCAGAATTGCGACCATAAAACTTTGTGTGTTGTCAATAGGGTTCAGAACTTTGATGTATCAGGCCTGCTGCTTCACAGAATACACCTCCTGTATGGCATCACATCAGCAGTGCTCCTTAGCCTAAGGAAGGGACACAAAACCAACAGATTTCTTCTACCACTTCTTTTCAGAGTCCTGACAGTGTTGCAAGCACATATAAATGAGAAACCACAACCTAGAGTAAGAATGCTTTCTTTGGCCATTCAAGTCAATTTGGATCCAAATGAGGGACGACATGTTCTGTCACACCTAGTTATTCATTCCTCTACATTGACTCAATGACTGTAAAAGGAAGATTTCAGGAGATGAAGAAGCAACAAAGTGATTCGGATGTGCCTTAGTAATACATAAATACACCATCACCAGCCCCCCGCAAAAAAATCCCAAACACTAAACCAGACATTTTATATGCAATGGTTCCATATATTAGTCCAACAGTTTATGACATTCTGTGCTGCCTCATTTGACTCACAGTCTCCCAGTCAAGAGAGACCTTTCCTGGTTCAAAATTAATAACTAAACAAAACTGAAGAGTTACTTGGTGATGCCCACAAGTCTGCCTATCAAAACCTGACAGCACCTTTTCTGTTGCCAAAGTCTGCTAGCCAAAGTCAAGATTTGCCCTCATTGCCTGTACAGTAGGGAAAACAGGGGAAAAGGACAACGTGGCAACAGGTGGAGATAATGAGGCCACCTTGTACTAGACCTTCCTTGCCCTGAGCTAGAATATTTTTACCTAGAGACAGGGGATGTGCTAAACAAACCACGAGTGCCCTTAATCCAAACTCAATTTATCAAGGTTTTATTTTTACACTCTTACATGAAAACTCAAGTAACCATACAATATTTATGGGTTCTAATGCTGTGGAAAACAGGTGAGTATTAGTCTTGCAATCCTTACTGCTCAACACAATTGTACAGGACAATAATTAAGATGCAGAGTGAGCAAAAACTCAAATCTCAACTCCTAAACCTCCAATTCTCTAGTGTCAAAACACATCATTTCTGCCCCCCAATCCCAACTCCTCTTCCTCTCCTACCTAAACACACAAAATAAACCCATGAATTTGGCATCTGCTTTTTAGAAAATTAAGAGGAATGCTGTTTAGAGTGCTTAACATCTACGAATTGCTCTTCTCAGCAATCATTAGAAAGGCAGTTTATATGTTTTATCCTGAACCGTTTATGTGACCTTTATATACTTTTGCAGAAGCTTCTGACATTATGTTATCATTACACACTTCAAAGTTAAACTGCAGGTTCCTAACAACTACTAGCACTGCGGTTTATAAAAACTATTTATTTAGAGCTTTTAATCTTGACTGGGAGTAAAAGCTTTACTGCAACCATTTCAGTAACTTCCAGAACTTTAGTTTCCAGACAAAATATAGACTATCTCCACTTAGATATATTATTCAAAGTAAAGTCAGTGAAATAAATTCCATAGGGATTGTAGCCTCATTCTCGACCAAAATTCTTCCGTCTATAGAGGCAGATGTATAGAGCTAGTTGAAAAACAGGTGAGCTTGTTTTCCCCTAAAGAACAGTTAAAATAATTGTGAAGAAGGACCACAAGGCACTATGGCATATAAACAAAAACTGCACTTTTTTCCCCATGACCTTAAAAACAGCATAAAAACATAGTGAGGAGATTGGAAGACTGGACTAGGAACAGTCATTTTAATCTTTAAAGTAAGGTTTTTGGTTCCAAATCTCTTCTTGAAGTGCCATCCCATTTTGAAAACTTCATGCAAATAATAATAGAAAAACCCTTACAACTACTTCTTTGAAACATTCAATGAAAATAATACAAATATCTGAAGAATGGCTGTCCTACACTCACAAACGATGTATAATTATCAGTTGAGGCTTTGCCCGTTGCTGATAGTTACATAAGCACAATTGAATCAAGCTCATTTAACTTGGAATGAAATAACTTGGGTTAAGCCAGTTGTTTACAAAACGTGTCACTCCTATAAAAAAATCCATTTGGTCCTGAAAAGTCTATTAAGCACATGCCCAACCCTGGAACATTTCCATCCTTTAAAATTTCACACCACTGAAACATGCCACAGCCACAGAGAAAGGGATGCACAAAACTACCAACTAATGGTGCAAAACTGATTAATATTTAAGTCTATTTCTTAAGATAAGTGGGGGGAGGAAGAAGGAAAGGGAAAGGAAGGTGTGGTTTAAAAGCAGCCAGATGATTCTCATGTGGCTTCTTCACCCTATCCTATGATTAGGAGAACAACATTCGTTCCTTACTCCAAGACCGTAAACATATATTAACCCTAAACATGACTCAGTGACAAGACACTCAAAACAGAATTTATAATAATTCACTTTCTTAGCAGCTATCTGGATCAGAAGGCAAGGTCTCCAGGAAGGGAGTACTTGTACCTGGAGAAATGTTCGTTTACTCAGAAATGCTTTGCTGTGATTAACAGCCCTTAACTTTCCTGCTAACACCATTTCTGAAGATGTCTGAAAAATCTCAAAACCCTACATTTTTGTCCCCCTCCTCTAAATTAGGGAAGAATGCACCAACAATTGTGCAAACCTCTACTTCAGGAACTTTCCACTACTGGGCATAAAATTTCACATCCATGAGAATCTGGTCATGTAATTTGTACAATCCAAAAATTAATCTATGGCTTCTTTCTCATTCCCAATAGTCTCCTTCATGTTCAACCCCACATTAATATCTTTGCTCCCAGGAGACAAGCTTTCCATTCTCCAGATCTGCTTTCATGACAATCTGGTCTCTTGTTCTTAATAATGAGTTCTCAAGTGTATAGATTTAGGGTTTAATTGGATTAGTACTACTCTCCAATCTTCTCTGTCCTCCTTCATTCTTGTTATTACCTCAACTTTCTCTCTCCTCTCTCAGGGATAACAGTTTTTCCATGAACCCATTCAACTATCTTTTCTTTAAGCCTTTACAGACAGGCAACCATTTTGCTTCCTTGCCACCTAATTTTGGGCTAGTATCTTTTACCTCCTAACTTCTGAAACAAACATGTTTCTCAGTTTTCTCTCTTTTTTTGGTTTTTTTTCTAAGAGTTGTTCTTTGGCAGTGACGATTTTTTCACAATTTACTCTGGACCAAATGAATTTGGATAACTTCTTATATTAGGAATTTGCAATTTCTCAGTTATGCATGTAATCTTCATCTCATCATGTAAAGGATCAAAGAACAGGGAAAGAAAAAATATTGACCAATAGCAATCAGAGAGAAACTTCAACTTTGTTTTCATTACATTTCTAGAAGATGCACAAAAAGTTTCTTAAAATATACTGAGTAGATTTTCTTCCAGTAAGGGTCACAAATATGGTTCTGAAGAGGCTGCAACTGTCAATGATTTTAAAATTCTTCTAAAAAATAGAAATTTTCTTCAATTTGTACAGAAGCTGAATTAAAAAAAAACCTAAGAAGCTATCACAAATTTGATAATATAGTAACTAAAACAATTATATTCAATATAATTCTATAAACTATATATATATATAGATTGATACATTTGAGATAAATCAAACTTGTTTGATTAGTAAACAATTGAAAAAATGTCCATCAGTTTTATCATACAGCTAAGTGTACATTTACTCTTTTTATTTTGTATTATGATACCAATGAAAAGACAATTACTTGGGAAACAGGTCTTTCTTTTAAAATGTAATTTGCTAACCATGAAAAAATAAAAACAACTTCAGAGATGTACCTAACTATTTTGTTACAAGCACATGTTAGACAATTAGCAGCAATTCTCAAAGAGCTGTTTTATTCTGCATCTACTTATTCACATTTAGATATCTGCAAGCCATCAAATTTGCATTAATATTTTTCAAATTTAATAGCCTTTGGCAGGAACTACCTGTTCTGCATATTCTTAAATAGCTGCTTTAACATAATTGAACAGACATAGTATTATGATCATATTTATTATTTTTCACTAAAACTGCATGTGTACAGATGTGAAAAAAAAAAAAGGTACTTATACAAATGTAGGAAAATAACTTACTCCCCTTAATAGGTTCCATTTAGTGCAGGTCACATTTTACCATTATAAAACCCAGTCCTGTTTGATTGTATTGATTTGAATTATTCCACAGACATTTTTAAGCTTTTTATTATTCTTAGCGGTAGCAGTCTTTTCTTCAGAACTGGAGTCTCATTACTTCACCCTGCCTGAACATTCAGCTCCACTCATTAGAACAAGCATCTGCTACAAACAGTATTAATGAGATCCATATGAAGGGATACAACAAGCCATTACCCACCTGGGCTAATCATTTTACAGTACAGAGCTGATAAGGCAGGGTCACAGAGCAATGCCTGGAACACACTGTTACAATTACCTTATTCACACAGCGACTGCTACTTCAGAAACACAGAACTGCAAAATTGGATACATTTGTAAAGATGTATCTACTTGTAGCTACTGTTAACACACAACATGTATTTCATCTCATCAAAGCCGAAAGGCATGATTTTACTACTGGGAAATTTGCCCTTTGGCTTATGAATAGATTAGCATTAAAATTATTTGTAAGACACAAGTAGTTTGACAACTGTTCCAATAAATATAGAGAATTTACACCAAACCAGTCAGAATAGCTGCAGAACTCAGTGACTTTTATTTAAATAATAATAATTTAAAGCAATCTGATTTTAGAGGTGGTTTTCTCCAAAACAGCATGAGTTTGCATACAGTATATACACACAACCAAACAGCTGGTACAAAGGAAATATTTCACCAAAGAGTGCCAATGCTAAGTAAGCTTCACCGATCTTTTAATTTAAAGTTCATTTCTCTAAACCGAAGATACAAATATACACATCTTTACACACTGGCATTTGCCAACAAGAGGGCAGAAGTTTTGTTCACACTGCATTTTTCCTTTTGGGGCAAACATGCTCCAGAAGGAATGCTGGAGCAAGAACCAGGAGGTGTGCCCTGCTGATACTTAGGAAAAATAACCCTGGAAACCAGGGACAGGACAAGGAGAGGACCACAGTGAAGGCACAGATTCTTCAAAACACAACAGACTAAGCCAGGGTAAGGCAAAAGATTTTGAACTCAGAGCTCCAAGAGAATGGAGAAGGATGAGTTTTGACCCAAACCAGACTCAGAACTCACACACAAAAATACGTAAGATACTACTCCAGTACATTTCCCCAATATATTTTACAGAATCACTATCAAATAATTTAGCTAATCAATTTCACATTGTTAGTCAACATTATATGAGAAATAATGCTCTTCCATTTAGGGAAATACTTTCTTTTTTTTTTAAATTATACATAGAAAAATACAACAACGCTAAGAAACCAAGAAAACATGCACAGTTCTACCACTGAAAAACAACCCCTAAACAACAGGAAAAGATAAAAAAAAAACAAAAAACAAACCACCCCAACAAAAACAAAATCAACATAGCTTTTAAAACAAGGGATGAAAGGTTCAGGTCCAGTCAGAATCTAGGATTAGCAAATGCTTTTGAAAAAAAGTAAAAGTCCTTAGTTAAGTTATTGACACTGCACATCAGTTAAGACAATGTATTAAAAAATGCTTCAGTGACGAAACCTCTAGGAAAAACTACTGCTGCAGAAGTAAAATACAGGTAATTAACAAATACTGAAACTTAAGGAGTTAGGCTAAGTTGAGCAAATATTGCCATTAACTAAAATAAAAGTGTTTTGTTTCAGTACGAAAGTATAACACAAAGCTATTAGTCATTCATCTGCTTTTCTCTAAGTCCAGCAGGGTCGACAAAACAGCAGTGCTTTTTTAAGCAGAGATAGAACAAAACAACAAAAAATATGCATGCAAGCCTAATAATATTCTAATAGGCAAGGTCTAGACTGCTGCATCTAAACCATTTTCAACAGAATAGCTTCAGAGATATCTGATGACAGGGCTTCCATCTCCAGATAATGTAAGCAGGGGATCCATAAATGGGTCTCCACTAACTGATGTCTTAATATTAAATTCAGGAAGGTCACGCCTGTCAACACAAGCATTCAGAATAACTAATGAAAATCTGTTTAATTGCATATGGAGTCTGGATCACTGGAGAACAACTAAATAATTAGAAGCATGTCCAATGTAAAAATGATCATAATAATTTTTCACTGTTGATTAGGATACATATCATGCAAAGTATCTAAATGTCCAAATAATAGTTCAGGTTTTCGTCTTTAATCTCTCTTTCATATTACTTAAGGGGAATTGCATTAACACTGGATTTTTGTAGCTCCATTTTCTTCTCTGAATATACCTATCACTCTGTGTATCTCCATAATCTACTACAAGCTATTATGTTTTGATAAAAATTTAAAAGAGCTATTTAGCTCCTTCAGTTTTGTGCTTCATCCATTCTGTTTCACCACCATTCTAAAACTAAAAATACAGGATAGAATGTTCAAAATACTGAAAATTTCTACAAGAAATTTCATGTACACTTTAATTTCTTTCACAAAAGGCAGTCTTCCAGGTACACTACTATGTTCTGTATAATTGCTTTAGTACTCAGAACATGGGCATCCATCCACACATTTGAGTAAGAAAATGAGAATATTACATAAGACATCAATTTTCCAAATTAGTAACATAGTATATGACAAAGACTTTTCAGGTCAGTTTAAGTTGGCTGACTTCATTTGTTCAGGGTCAGCAGCTGTAGAATGCCCTATGCCCTGTACTGCTCTGAGCATATGCCTCCATCTCCCAACATCCCATTGCTGTAACTTTCCACCCTGAGAACGCCTGCACACTGCACTACCCAAGTGCTTGTGCATACAGCCAGTGTTAGTAAACCAATTATTCCCAGACATTTCTTAATGCTTGGATGCCATACTGACTGCAAGCTTCCTTTGACTTTTCTCACCATGCTCAGCCCAAGCTAATAAACTCTTGAAGCACAAACTCCACAGAGAAAAGACACTTGAAGGGTCTGGGGTTTTTTTATACAAGACAGCTTAGTTCTGGCTGAATTGTGCTGAATCCTGACTGACTCCACGTGGAGCCACTTGGCAATTCTCATAAGACACCCAATTCCCCACATTCTCCAGGATTTCCATTATCTAGGATACTCTATTATTAAAGATAACAAACCTAGCAAAACAAAGAACTCAGGAAAAACTTCAGAATACGTCCAATCAGTCCAATTAAGTTGTAGTTTGTTATTAAACAAAAGGCACTCCTGAAATGAATGTAAGAGAACTGGTCAGGGAAGATAAAATTATTGACTCTTTAGCTAACGTGAACTATGTGTTTGAACAAAGGATCACAGTATGAATTAAAAAAAAAACCCTGCAAAATTTCTAATACTACCCAACTTCTGAAGGATCAATTAGAAGTTTTCATTTAGCTTTTATAAATAAAGTCTTCAGCTTAGCAAACTCTCACTGTTATGCAAGATTATTCTAAGACCTTGGTGGCAAGTCCTGGCTGACAGCCAGGCAAGGGTTATGGAGAAGAATGAGGGTACCTGCCTTTAGGAGTCTGTGTGTAGGACAGCTGCTAGAAATAAACCTGGCCACAAACTTCAGCAAATGCTGGGTACTAAGACAGAATAAAAATTAATCTCCGGAGCCAGTTTTGTTGTTGTGCTTTGTCCTTTGTACAAGCAAATTCACTTTCCTGAGAAAATACAAACTGTCTACCCAATTTACTGTGTGTTGCTTTTTCATTTAAAATGAGCTTACCGGGTGCCGTCTGCTTTCCAGCTAACTTTGTATGGCTTCTGCTCCAAAAATTTAATATTTTGCTTGTCCATGGAAACAGGTTGTGCTCCAGGGAATCCAGTCCTAACAAAAGAGAACCATGTTTATTAATGGTTCTGCAATAAAAAGTCACACAAGGAAATACATTTTTTACATCAGACTCAAGTCACACCTTGTACCAGACTTGTTGCAAGGTTAACTCTGAGATAGAACATCTTCTCCAATAAAGTAATTTGCAAGAGAAGTCAAAAGTCTATGTGATAAGAACAAGGTTATTTGCTTATGACAAAACACTAAATTATGTGGAACTTCAAAGTTTTAACTTTGCAGAAAGAGATATTTAAATTAAAAATTACAGGCACTATAAGAATCAACGAGGAAGGAAGCAGTGTGGATCACCAACTTTGGGAAGGAGAAGTTCAGAATCACAGATATTAAAACCAACATTTTCATTAACATTGAACACAAATCCACGTTGGCTATAAAAATGAGTATTATACCTCTATACTGAAGTGTAATAGAAGTGGTATAAATAAATCTACTGCTTGAGAAAGAACTAAATTTTACACAAATAGCTGCACTAGGCTACATTTGAAATTTGAACAGCAACATTTTGTTATCTCAATGGAAGAGTAATTCAAGAACCTTGTTTTTTAACATCAAAAATTTACCATTCCATTTCAAAGTACAGTGCAAAATGTTCACTGTCAGGTGTGTTTGATGCTTTCTTTTATAAACAATCCATCCAAAATTGGTCACCTTTTTTTTCATTTTTACAATGAGCTGTTTCATTCTGCAAAATATAACACTTATTTCTAGATAGTATAAGTAAATAAGTCGTAAATATTCTCATACCCTTCCCATCCACAGAACTGCTGACATTTTTGCTGTATTCCTCCCAACTTTGGTTGTGTTGTCACCTGGGTCACACATTTAACTGTTATTCCTTCCAAGAAAATTGCACCCTAAATAAATAAATAAAAAAATTTTAAAATTAGTATTAAAGCCTTCATAAAATGAGATCAGAATATCTCAATACTAGATTAAGTCTGTTTTCACAACCCTTTAGAGCAATACTAGCTTAAACACTCCTTAAAGATTTACCCCCAAATGCCAAGTCACATTAGGTGAGCTTTGCCAGGAAATTCACAGGTTAGCCATATTATAAACTCCAGTTTATAAATGAGTTATTTATGAGGAAAAATATAATTAAAAAAAAAGAGGCAATAGTAAGGGAGGGATAGCTAGTACTTAGATGCTTACACTACTTAGCTAATACTCTCAAGAAAGTTGATCTAGGACAAACTTCTTAACAAAAGAGAAAATATAAACAGCAGGTTTGTAACAAAATATTTGTGCAAATATGTTTTCATAATTTTATTCTCAATCTAAACCAGGTTATTAGAGTTGCTATCCTGAATGCCCCAGAAAAGCCTATGTAGAGATTAAAAAAACCCACCTGAAAATAGAACTCTAAAATAACTTGTACATTCTAGAAATAGTTCGATGCCAAGAGAAATAAACACAAATCCTGCATAACAGAACACGTGAAAGCCATCAGGTCTACAAAACTACAAAATTAAAGATTCATATGGAGATCTCAAATCAACCAGACTTATTTCAACAAAATCTCAAATAAATTTTCAATGCACACTAAGATCAAACCATGACTATTTATCTGTTGAATCCTGCACGTGAAGATACAAGTATTTCATATCCGTTCTCTAAAACACCTGAAACTAGCTTTAACAAATCCAGCTGCATACTACAGATGAAAGGAGTAGTATTTATCTCCTTTGCATTTCCACACACTGTGGCACTCATCTGTTCTACACTTGAGCAAGTCTAGGAACTAATTTGGCAAAAGTAACATCATAAACTGGTAATTTTCTGCCAAAACAGTATCCTAAACTAGCTCACCATGGGATAACTCAGCACTAGTGCCAGCACAAGGGAAGCAGAAGGAACACAAAGAGTGCAGGGAAAGCAGGACCACAGTTTTCAGTACAGCCTGCAGTTAGTTAAGATTGGCTCAGTCACACCATCAAATCATATTCTGAGAACAGAACATTCTAAAGAAATATACTGGTTCATAACCTTAATTACCTTGAGCTCCACAGACTTTCTGTGTGTCACTCACCCCATACTATTTACGTGGGCACCAGCAGGTGCAACAGCACGCAGGGGAGTGGGCGAGGGAGGCAGACATCTACTCGTGCCTGGCCAGCACATTGTCTGAATTCTGATAAGTGCTGAAGAGCACCAGGAAACAATGGAAAATGGTTGTGCCTTGCCCTCGTAAATAACAGCAGAGTGCAATGGTGGTACGACTGCTCAGATTGAAGTAATAGGCAGGGAATGGGAAAGATTTTCCAGAAAAGAAAAAGTAATGAACACAAAATTCTTGCTTGAAAGTGTTTCTTGCAGATGATCTATTTCAAGTATAATCACTAGCTAAGGCACAGCACTATGAAAACATGGTGAATCACTTGGGTATTCGTGCTTGGCTAACTTAGCACTCCAGGTTTCATGAGGACATTCCTTGGATAAGGTGCTAAAACTGAGCCAGGCCTATGCAGTTTCTACACTACTGTTCAGCTAACAAAGTCTGTGGAAACAGGACACTGGAGAACATGGTGCAGAGACTCCAGAGAACTCAGATCAACAGTAGCACTTCAAGTCCTCAGCACTGATACTAAACCAAGAGTTATAAGCCCTACAGGATCCAAGAAAACTACATGCACTTAGTATCTGCACTGCACAACCTTCCCACCATCTGTACTAATCAAGCTTGCCCCACTTGCCATGAATTTCTCCACCCATCACTTCAGCTGAAGGAGAAGTGGCAATGTGTGTCGTCTTGTGTTGGTTCAGATCCTAAACACCATCTGGAGGAGTGGGTGAGTGGGAACAGTCCCAAACACACACCTTCCGGACCCTAGTGGCTACCCCCAGGCCTGGGTGAGAGCAGTCTTCAGCTACTCAGACTTGACTGAGTGCCAATATGCTCAGAAACTGCCTTCCAGAAGACAAGAAACATTCCAAAACATGTCAGGAAGAGACATCTTCTAAAATGAAGGAAGTGAGAGACAGGGAGTTAGACTGATCAGCTTAGATTTAATACCTAGAAACACAGGACCAAATCACAGTAACTGCCTCTTGGCAGCTAAAAAGCAAAAAAGAAACAACAAAATCATACCCACTGTCACTCAGTAGCCAAGGTGTTCCACTAAACATTTGGTTTTCATAATAAAACAGGCTTCACAGTATTGGAATTGTTTGCATTTGCCTTTGTTTGTCTTTTGTTTGTTTATCTTGTCCTCACTGAGGAACTCAGAAAACATTGGGTAGATATAACTTCCATAAAACAGAAGAGTATCCTGTTTCAAAACCAGGTTCAGAGAAGTTAGCATTTCACTAGCAAAATGGACGAATCTGCAGGGTCTGGTTTAGGCATAAGATAATTAATTTATTTCCCCTAAACTTCCTATTAGCTTTCTTATTTTTGTGACATCTGTGACTTTAGTAACAGGGATATAGACTGGAATGGTAGTTTAAGATTCAGTGTTATCCTTCATTTTAAAAATGGGCTGGAAACAATACTTTGCAATTCAGTATAAACAAAGTTCTACACTTAATAATGGATAAGAAATTATACAAACACACACTGGTAGATAATTAGAGGAAAAGACATGGAAGCAGCAAGAGACCAAAAGCTGAATTAGTATTGTTCTGCCTTGTAAAAGGCAATTATGTTGAGATATATAAACACAAGTATTAGCCTTAAGATATGTGAAATTAATTTCTCCCTATTAAGCGTTACTAGGATGGCCTCAACTAGAGGCTTGCATTCAATTATAGGCACCACAGCATTAGGAAAACATGAGTCAACATGACAGAATACAAAGAATAACAAGAAAGGTCAGTAGTACAAAAAATATGGACTATAAGGAAAAAGTGAATAAATAAGCATTTAACATGGAGAAGGAAATGATACTCATATTCAAGTAC
Organism: Orthonyx spaldingii; assembly: GCA_013397795.1. NCBI lineage: Eukaryota > Metazoa > Chordata > Aves > Passeriformes > Orthonychidae > Orthonyx > Orthonyx spaldingii. Next base: position 41,064 of record VZTJ01002361.1, on the reverse strand, counting down.
ACAAAATGGTGCCACCACATCAAAAAATAGTATTTTTCCCATATCCATCAAGACGCCCACAGGTAGAACAATAAGTACAAGTGTTAAACTTTGCAAGAGACAGTTGGTTAGGCAGAAAAACCCCAAGTAACTAATATTTAGAATCAATGTACTTTGATAGTTAACTAATAAGTATTATCCTCACTATGTCAAATCAGTTTAGTCACTTCCCTCTGTCTCACAGATGACCACAAGACACCTGCACTCAAAATCATGAAGAAAATCATTAACAGCCACCATCTCTTCCAGATTGTTTAAGATGTCACCATTCATTTTGGAAGCATTGCATCTCACACCCTGTAATATGTAACTTACGTGGGACTGGAAGAGACAACATTCCTTAATAACAGTAAAAGTTCCATTCAACCCATAAAAGGTTCTAGCTCAGAATTGTAACTCTTTGTCCGATTTGCAAAATCAAATATTATTTTCCTGAAGTGAGATTCTAAGTGTCAGTTAATAATGTTGTTTCGATGCTACAATCAATACTACATGCACTGACAAAGTCAAAACTGGTTTGGATTTCCTGTGTGGCACCTCAGACTGCAACAAGCAGACTTCCTGGTACCCGTCAACTTCCTTCGGGTGATGATAAAGGAAACTGTAATGGCTTTATGTTCTAATGATTCTTACATGTTCTGTAGTGTAGGAAAGAAAGGTTGTCAAGATTTTTTGACATCAAAATATGGACATTTTAATGAAAAGTGTTGCAGTAAAGTTTCTCACATCAGAGTTTCTGAAATGGACAGCATACTAACCTCATTTCACAGGCTAGCTAGCAGTTGTTTTTGACTATTCGTTTTCCTAGCAAGATGCCTGGGAGCTGTCTCCTCTACTACTAAACTTATCCTCTGTCTCCACAAAGATTTGGGTCAAAATGAGAAAAATTCAGAACACCATTATCACTTACAGCTACCTCTAGTTTTACACTGGCTACTCCCAGGCTTTTAGGAAAGAGACAAATTAGAAAGGTAAAAATATCTGCTGCAGGAAATCCACATAATGCTCCAAATTTAGCCCTTTAGACGGTAAAATAAGAACATCTGAGCAAGAGGTATTTACCTGATACTCACTCCCCCTGTAGATCGCATATTTACAAGGAATCACAAATAGACTGTATCCATCTCTACTGAGTTAAGAAGCAGTCCCATCTGCCAGTCAAGAACCATGGTAAAGAATTCTGCCCGTTCTTCCTCTTCATGTCAAAGAATGGTCCTTCAGAGCTGCAAAACTGAATTATACGAATATGCATATTAACTAGATGATTCTTTCTTTCACAAATGATCTAACTCATAATTAACTTTTAGTTATTAATATGCTTATTCGTATAATTTAGCTTCCAGCTTTCAACAAAACTACAGTGGCAGACAAGAAAAAGCCTGGGAAGCCAGTATCATTCCTGTTAAATAGACCAGTTGAGTTTTATACTTGATGAGAAGAGGCTGTCATTGCAATTCTCGTAACACCTCAGTTCCTAATGCATTAAAAGGCACATCAAAAAAACAACCTTAAGGTTCCAGCCCCCCAAAAAACATTTAGATATCAATGTTTTACTGCAAGGCTAATGGAGGAAGTGGTCATACTCCCTGAATATAATTTTATTATGTTTTTACAGTGTGGGAAATTTTTTATTCCCAATGAGGGATATTTTGAAAGTTTTCAAAGTTCATCTTGCTTCTTAGATTGGATTTTGCATTCCTTTCAGGCTGATATTTTCCATACTCCACCTGCAAACCTTGTTGACCAGCTGCAGTAACAACAAAATGCTTTTTTGCAGCATATTTCAATATGAGGATTTCCAAGTGTTTGCAAACAAACACACATCACCACACAAGCTAAATAATTCAATATTATGCAAAAAAAAAAAATAAATCTATTTTTGCACTCAGCAATATTCTAGCCTACTTTATTTGAAAATAAAAAAGCGAGTCAGGAATTTGAAGAGAACTGAGTCATTAATCTTCAGATGATACAAATATATTCTCTGTACTTGAGTATTAGTTCCATACTATGGTAACTACAGTAACTTATTTGATCAGAATTATGCAGATGTATGTCAAAAATCACAGTAAGTGATCAGTCATATTTCTTATACAGCCAACAGCTCTGAACAAAATACAATTTCAAAGCTGCCTTGGGTTTTTTAAGCTCATATTGCTTTGTACTAATCCAATTTTCAATCCCAAAAAATTTCCCAAAGTAAGACTATTTAGCAAAATGAGCACTGAATTTTAAAAATTCTGAATTTCATCCACATGACTACAAAAAATAAGAGCTGTTTCCACCCAACTCTGATAACATTTCATCTCTAAAGAGAGACTGAATATTTTAAAAGCACTTTGCTATCTCAAAAAATTGTTATATTAGAAAATTTTTAAGTCATTTTTACAACTGGAATAGTTGAGGTGTTGAATGTTAAAGTTCAAGATTCACATAGGAAACACAAAGAAGTTTACAATGGATCTACGATTTTTTCCAGTTAAAGACAGTGCATCCAGTCCCCATTTTCAAGAGTAGTGACACTTGTATAGCATGTATGATGAGGTAACGGATGGGTATGAGGTTAGGAAAGTATGTTTAGCAATTAGAATATTAAGTTCCAAATCAAAATTACCAGTTTTAGGCGTTCTTTTCTCCTCTTGCCAAAGGAAGAACTTGATGATCCAGGTTCTGATTCTGGGCCTCCAGTTTTACCATTATCATCATCCTCTTCTTCGTCTTCATCAAAGCACCATTCTGGAAGCTCTGGTGGTGGTGGTGCGTCATCTTCATCGCCATAACGACGAAATAATTCCTTCAAATAGTCACTTTTATAAATACCTGGAGGTCTAGCCTGAGCAAAAGTAGCCACAGCAGCCTCAATACTGTCAAAAAAAAAAAATTGAAAATCACTCTGGATGCTTAATTTACATGTCTTAGTCATGTCGTGCTTTACCAAACATAAGAATTACTGGGACCAAGAATCAATACAAATTCTGAAGTGGTAATTGCAAAAGTATTCCTTATATTTGGAAGTCCATGCTTAGATCAGTCTGGTGGCAGTTGCTCTTGCACAAGATTCTGTATAACTCCGTTCTCCATTAACTGCAGCTCAGGCTGTTTTGAGTCCTTATTGTAGCTCATAGCGGTCTGCCAATCACCCAAATAAAACTTGTTTTATTGCTACAGAGAAGCAATGGGTGACACAGGTAAATACCCAAGGACTGCATGAATACAAAAAAAAAGACCAAAGAAACATATCAACTAACTTAACGAAGAAAAATGCAAATGTTCAAATTCAAATGTGGTTACATTTTTCTCCCCTAAGAATTGTCTTTCCTCTCATTAGAGGTTTTGCCATCATACTGGGAAAAATCATCCTAATCTTTTAAAATTACTTCTCTTTCCAGAAGTTTCTCATAAAATCACTGTGGTTCAGAAGCGTTTTACTATGCACTTAACACTTAATCTTGCTTAAAAAACTGGACGCTCAATCACAAACAAATTAGAAACCAAAACTAATAGCAATGCATCTTTACCAGCCAGCTGGAAAATTCTACAAAATACACAACAGTGAGCACAGCACAAGGGTTTTATTGTTGCCATTTTCGTAGATACTATGAAAATGTTTAACTAAAAACATTGGACATAATTCTCTCTTCCATTTATCATGGCTGTTAAGAGCAGTAATGCTCCAAGGAACAACATTTTAAAATCTTGATATGTAGAGGAGAGGAGAAACCACAAAAGATAGAGAGATGCCCCTGTTAGGCTTCTTGACAAGCACATGTCTTAAAACTGGAAAAAAAACACATATTATACCCTGTGACATTATCTTTTTTTTCAAATATTTAATTCAAAATACTTTTTTTTTTTTTGTCTGACCTGTACAGTATGGAATGGAGCCTGAGAACTTTAAGAGGTAAATTTTCCATAATAGACAGAAACGGTGTCTAAGAACCAGTCAGGTTGATTTACTCTTCTGATCTTCGTAAGAGGAGAAAATAAGACATTTTCAAGAGCGAGACTATCACATGGTCTCATTTCAAAAATGACAGTTTAAGAGTCTGAGTTATTTAGAAGGACCTTTCTTGCCCATTCTGTTTTCTAACACTCCTAATTTCTTTCTCACAAGATATTTTTTACTTTGCTATCTTTCTTAATTTGTTTCACATCTTCTGTAATGAATGCCACTGAAGGGACAAAACAAACCGAAAGTGATGGGGTCTGAGAAATGCTCAAATTTTTCTCTGTTGCTATTAGAGGAACTCTATAATCTTCTGGAATAAATGCCAATGAAAGCCAAAAGAGGTGGCACAGATTTCAGGTACAGAAACATAGCTGAAAGAAAACAATTTTCCAGGTTCTAGAAACACAGCAGTCTTTGGGAAAAATGAGTTGTTGAAAAGAGAATCAAGTAAAGTTTCTGACCACTAGCTGGAGAGCTTTCAGGCCTTTCTCTAAACTAACTATAAAATACATCCCAGTGTACACAATACAGCAGCAACACTCCTACATGATATGCCTAAGGAATGAATACAGATGGATTTTTCCATCAGGAAGATCTTATTTCCTCATTAGCAAGAAACAGTGCCTTGTTTTAAAGAATGATACAGCAAATTAGATTTATCTTGATACAATGCTCAGCATTAACTAACGTCTTGCCAAAATTGTTTCTTTTGCTGTGGACGTTTTTCCCTACCAGGGGATATCTGGATGCTCTATTAAAATAATCTGACAGAGATGAACAAACTTGATACAATTAACTACCCAAAGCAAAAAAAAAAAATAAGACATGGCTGTTGAGTTTTAAGGTTTTTCCCACCCAGGTTTGAAAACAGAGAGGCTGCATAAAAGCAGGAGATCCAAAGAGATTCAAATGCCTTTCCTCTTCAGAACGAAGGATGAATTCTAAATCTAATTATTGCATTCTACTTTTGAAACGTTCAATTAAAATCATACAAATTTTCTAATTCAGAGGAACAACTAGAATGACACTATAAAGACATTTGTGTCTGTGTCTACTTCCTATACTGAGCTAGGATCCTGCAAACATTCAGACACCCATTACCGATGATGTTCTGTCTCCACTACTGCAATGTCTTTATTCCAAGTTTACTAACAGACAACAATGACTTCATTCTTTGCAAACAGCTTGCCCATATATGCTGAGTGTAATAACTGTGTGTCCAGTCACAAGAAAAACCTGCAACAGGAGCAGAATTTTCTTCACTTAAAGGATCACATACAAGAGATATCATCAGAATGCTTAATGGGCTTGTCAAGAAACGTGACTTGCACAGGACTCTGTCAACAAGGAAATAGTGTTTTGTAACTACTACTAAACAAAAGCGATGTGAAAGTTATGTCCACCAGGATGGTACGAGCATTGTTTGGGTTTGGGGTTTCTTTTTACACTAACGTTATCTGAAAATGGTAATTAGTCCATATGAAGGCACCAACATTTTTAAAGGCAGAAAAAAATGGGTGAGTCTGTATAAAAGCATGCTGTAGACTTTAGTCAAGAAACAAGCTGGAAACAAGGACTTTGTCTGCCCCCAATCCTTCAGAAGCATGTATGTTACTCTGCTGTTGCTCTAGCTGATCTCTTCACATCTCAAAAAAACCCCAAAAACCTACACACACATCTACATGAAAAAGTACAGGAAATAATTTTTCAGGAATCTCTGAACTCTACATTCTTACTTAACATGTGGGATATGTCACGGGGAAGAGACACAATATAATATATACACTGCTAATGGCCCACACACAGCAGGTACAGCTGACTTTTGGCCTACCAGACCTGGAATTTTGACTGCAACAGGCTAAGCTACCAAGGGATGATATGAAACATGTTAATATGGGCTGTTTACTCAAGATTATTAGGCAGCTATAAAACAACTAATAGTGAATACGTTAGGATAGCTATCAGGACAATGAGTGAAACACACTGAAGAACCCTTTGGCCACATTCCACAAATCCCCAGGAACTAACACTCAAAGTTACCTCCAGTCCAACTTCTCAACCAAAAAGGCACAGATCAAAAATCCAGTTCTATTGAAACCATGTGTACAATGGACACCTGGAAAAGACAAGAAAAGGACATAATCTCTTGCAGGTGGCTTTAACAAACATATTTAGTACCAGAAGTGTGGGTTTGGATCCTTCCACCTTCATCTGTAACATTAAAGGGTTATCTCCCTTCCCATCACAGCAGTGCAGACCACGTAAGGCACATAAGCCTAAAAGGCAATTTATTACATTCTTTCTGCAAATTAGCAGCAGCAAGGGTATAGAATACTTCAGTTCATCCCAATCAAGAGCACTAACTTAATGCAACTGAAATATGGTTAATATAGATAAGATTCACAAATCTGCTCAAATGCTTGTCAGAAGGCAATATAATCAAATTCATTAATTGTGCTTTTAGTGGATTCAACAAGAATGACATTCATTTCATACCATCAGGCAAAAAATCATATTAAGATTACCTTACCTCAAAATTGAAAGGGGTGCCAATAGACCACAATTCTATCTCAAATTCACTATTAGTATGCTAAGACCAAACTTACTAACTTTGAAAAAAAAAAGAATCTACAAGAAGAAAACTATACAACAGTATAATCACCTTGAAGTACTTATCTTTTCAATGTGAGAAAAAAAAAAATTAAGTCTTCAGCCTCTTATTTTATTGAATTCATCCCCCAGTGAAAGGAGGGATACACTTATCAAATGCATTGCCTTTTTTTTTTCTCTCAAGGCAACAGCACCATCTAGTGATACACAGACCAGACTCAAAATTTATGTTATTAAAAATGTCATGAAGGATTCAGGCAAGATGCTGCCTTTTCCTCCTACTTAAAATTAAATTATAAATATCATTAAAGTTTCTACTAACAGCAAGAGCAATTATTCTTAACATTTTTTCAGTTGTTACCATAGAATCATAAAATTGTTTAGGTGGGAAAAGACTCCTAAGTACATTGAATCAAACCATTAACCCAGCACAGTCAAGTTCACCACTAAGTCACGTTCCTAAGTGCCACATCTACACAGCTTTTAAATACCTCCAGGGATGGGGACCAAATCACTTCCCTGTGGTTCTGCAGTCTGTTCCTGTGCTTGACAACTTCACTTCTTGGTGAAGAAATTTTTCCTAATGTCCTAAAACTCCCTTGGTGCAACTTAAGGCCATTTCCTCTTGTCTTGTCGCTTGTTGCCTGGGGAAAAAGGCAGATCCCCACTCGGCTACAACCTCCTTTCAGGCAGTTGTACAGAGCGATAAGGTCACCCCTGAGTCTCCTTTTCACCAGGCTAAACAAACCCAGCTCCCTCAGCCACTCCTAACAAGACTTGTGCTCCAGACCCCTCACCAGCTCCATTGACCTTCTCTGGACACGCTCCAGCATGTCAATGCCTGAGCACCAGTGCCAAGTACCAGGGGACAATCACTTCCTAACCCTGCTGGACACTGGCCTTCTTGGCCACCTGGGCACACTGATGGCTCATGGTCAGTAGACCAGCACACCCAGGTCCGTTTCTGCCAGGCAGCTTTCCAGCTGTTCTTCCCCAAGCCTGTAGCATTAGTTGGGGTTGTTGTGATCCAAAGTACAAGACCTGGCACACAACCTTATGAAGCAAGACACTTAAGCTTTAATTCATTTCCTTATTTCTCTACCACAGCTAGTAAAGTAAGTTTAGCAATAATTCACTTGACGCATATTCAAACAAAATGTGAATATCTATCTTTTTTTTTTTTACACTCCTCTAGACTGAAAGTATAAATTATTTCAACTGGAGAACCAGAAAGTACCTACAAAAAGTAGACTCATGAAAAAAAACCAACAACTTTAAGTGGGTAAAAGAAGTATGTATTAACTGTAACAGGATCAGGTTTTGTGCCTGCCCCACCAAGCTTCCCTTCTTGATAAAGAAAGGTAAAAATTACTATGAATTTTTTTGATTCATCATGTCTTATCATTTAAAAATACTAAAAACTGTGTAAATTGCATCAAATTAAATGAATTTTAGCTTCCTTATATAATGTATTCCTAGCAATCATTTCTTATTTGTTTTCTGCTGAAGCAAAATTTTTGCATGTCATTTCCTTAAGGTTGGCAGGCATACTCCTGTCCTTCATGCTGCAAAAAATAAAGTTTCCTTTCTATATTGTTCTAGATGAATTGAAAATTTTGATCACTTACCATTAACATTTCAGTCTCTTTTCATATCTAATCTTGACACTGAGAACAAAATTGCACACAATTGCTATCACTAAGTCTTGCAGTTGTTACTGCTGCCAAGAAGGTTAAGTCAATAATTTTACACACATGACAAAGATAAGAAGCATCTCAGCATGAGCCCAATGGCTTGGAAGAGAAAGATCACACAGGGTGCAGTACTATCACTTCTGTAGACTTCTTTCACTTTTATTAAAAAACATCCTCCACATCAGTCCCTCTGATGCTTTGTCAGAGGAAACAAGTGCCCAAAATGACAAATTTCAATAATTCACAGAAGGAAAGTGGAAAATTCCAACGTTTCTCTTGTATTATGAAAGCCTAAACAACATGTTTTTCAAAAATCTACTCAACATACTATTTTCTCCTTGGCTCTTTCTAATTGACTTTTTCCCCCTATAGAGGTGAAACATCTAAATAATGGGAAAACATTCCAAAATTCATCAAAGCCAAAAAGTTAGTGACTCTACACTAAAAATGGCATTTTATAAGTTGAAATATCAGCTAAATGGATCTGCTACTTATAGGATATCACCATGCTAGCCATGCACTATATAAACTGCTGACCATAACCACTATTTCAGGTTCTAAAATATTATTAGAGGACCAAGTGGAAGAACTGCAAAAGGAGAGTGAAAATGAGGAATTGCTAAACAAAAAGTGAGTGGGATCAGTCACCAACAATGTATCTTGCTTCTGGTGTAAATTCTGAAATACTGTTGGTGACTGGTCCCACTCTCCCATTTAGCAGTTCCTCACTTTTTAAACCACGTCGTTGTGTCACCGTTCAGAGAAGAACACACAGGTCTCTCTGCTGGCTTCAACTGAAGCAGAGTTAATTTTCTTCACAGTGGCTGGAACAGGGCTGTGTTTTGGATTTGTGCTGAACATAGGGTTGATAATACAGATATTTTTGTTATTGCTGAGCAGGGCTTACACAGAGCCAACACCTTTTCTGCTTTTCATGCTGCCATGCTGGGGAGGGCGCTGGGGGTGCCTGGGAAGTTGGGAGGAGACACAGCTGGAACAGTTGACCCAAACTGACCAAGGGGATTCTCCAGACCATAGAACATCATGCTCATTGCATAAAGTTGGAGGAAGAAGGAGGAATGGGGGGACATTCAAAGTGATGGCATTTGTCTTCCCAAGTCACTCTTACCGGTGATGGGGCCCTGCTTTGCTGGGGATGGCTGAACACCCACCTGCCCACGGGGAGCAGTGGATTCATTCTTTGTTCTATTTTGCTTGCATGCACAACTTTTGTTTTCTCTATGGAACTGTCTCTATCTCAACTTGTGAGTTTTCTACCTTTACCGTTCCACTTCTCTCCCCAGTCCCACTGGTAGGGGAGTGAAGGAGCAGCCACATGGGGATTGGCTGCTGGCTGGAGTTAAACCACAACAGTCTCGAATTAAACTGCATTCTGTGTGCAATAAAGAAGTAAGAAAGTACCTAAAAGAAAACCAGGTGAAAAAATGTGTGACCAAATTAAATCTCTCCAGCACTCAAAAGAAAAAAATCTCAGTGGTATCGTATCCTGGCAACAGAACAAGGAGCAATGGCTACAAATTGAAATACAATAAATTCTGTTTCAACATGAGAAAAAGCCACCTGTATATTGTAAGAGTTAGCAAACACTGGAAGACGCTGCCAGAAAAAGTTGTGGAGTCTCCAAACTTAGAGGCTGGTCAAAAGCCAAATGAGCATAATCCTGAGGAAGCTACTTTAGCTGGCCCTGTTCTAAAGACAGGCAACTGAGTACCTGATTTCCACAGGTCCCTTCCAACAAATTCAGCTATCCTACCGTGTATCCAGATGAATCCTAAACTGCATGAACATACCAGCTTAGTTTACCAAGCTCTTAGCAATGACACCTGCACAAACAGCTGTTCCATGTACTCCTAAGTTGCCACAGACACTCAGATTCAAGATGCAAAATTATCATCCAAGAGGATTGAGGATGACACCCATTCTGACTCTGGAAACTCACCTGCAAAGTAATTTCTTGACTCTGATAGTATGCAGATAGAGATGAACATTAATATAATTAACAAAAATCAGAGTAAAATAGTTTTAGTTAAAACTAGAAGGGATGTAAATTAAACTCAGAACTTATTTCTCTCTGGATAAAAAAAAAAGGTATGCTTAGAACATTCAAATATTTACTGCAAGACAGTACAGCACAGAAGAAAAACTTAGCCTAGTATCTACTACCAGTTTTGTGAGACTTGCTAAAGAATCTCTGATAATTCAGTTGCCAAATATGATTTCAAGTAAACCAGACCACCAAATGTCAACACAATACAAAAGTTGCATTTGGATCAGCAGAAGTTACAAAACCACAGTGCAAGTATCATTTGTAGACAGCTCTTGGGCCTGTATAATTTTCTGCATTAAGTCAACAGCTGTTATCAAATTGATGGATGCAGAAACATACTACTTTCTATAAAAAAAAGAAATATATTAGTTTGGCAGTGAAAGCAATCAAATTTATATATGCATAAACACTGTACTGAGGAAATTCCTCTGCTCAGACTTCTAAGAATAAGAGACCACAGTTACAAGCAAATATGAAATAAACTAAGAGTAAAAACTAATGATGGGTATAAGATGGATATAAGACATACCTATAAGTTCTGAAGGATTCTTATCACTGAAGTGTTCACATACACGGATAAATGTTTCTGTATTCTCAGGCGTAGGGCACTCACCATGCCTGAAAAACACAAGAAAACATGGATTAGGAGACACCTGCGTGAAAGGGAAAAAGAGAAAAAAAAACTTAATTTCTTCAGTGTGATCTTTCAAATTAAAGCCAAATACTTGAAAAGTGCACACAACTTACCCTTTACACTGGAGTTTTATATATTTAATTCCCTCTTTCTCTATATCATTTCTGTCATAGAATCTAGTGGTGTTGGTCAAGTCTACCAGCAAACCCATTTTAACCTAAAAAACAAAAAAATAAATTTAAAATAAACTTATATATGTGGTTCAAATACCAGTGCATGAATACTAAATGGTTAAAAACATAATAATTAAATGCAAACACAGGCTACATATGTAAGTTTAAAAATTATTAAATATTGCATTTGTTTGTAAAATCTGTATTTTACCACCATTACAGACATCTGTATTTCTTCGTGAAAGCTGTTGTCTAGATCAGCACTAGCCATCAACTCAAAAACTTCAGTTTGCTCCAACTAATGATTCTAAATAAGATCTGCTAACTGCGGGAAAATTTGGTAAAGAATTACTTTAACATGCTAAAAAGAAAACAAGATGGAATCAAGTGCTCTTATGCAAAGTAGAATAATAATAAACACTGGCACAGTGAAAGTACCTTAAGAAAAATTAACTACTGAAGCTTACACTCCCAGAAAAAATAACTCATTTTAATTTACCTGAGTGCAAAACAATGCAAAACAATAAACGCATTTTCAAGTTCAAAATTATTTAAATTAATTAAATTCTTAGAAACATCTTATTTAAAGCGAAAACGCAAAACAACTTCAGATATTCAAAGATGCTGTCAGCAGTTAAGGTGACAGTGTCAACCACTCAGACATTAGGATGGACCTGAATCCAGGCTGCCTTATCAACTCTACCCTAATGCTGACTTGGCATCAACTTATTTTTTTACTGTTTGTTTTTATAGCTGTAAAATAGGTCTTTTAAAGAGCCTTGGGGAACTTACTACATTTTTAAAAAGAAAGGTGGAAAGCAGAAATTCCACTGGGTGGCACAAAACACACAGAGTATCAAAGTATATCCTACTGATCCTTGTTCCAAACAAAATTTCCAACAAGAAACCTACCGGTATTACTGTGCAAAAACAGCTCACTAACATACCTGTGCAAAGAAACTATTTCTGGTTTCCTGTTTTGTCAGTGCAAGCAATTGCTTTTGGACAAAAAGCTCAATGTCATGCCTTCAAGTAGGACCAACAGGCTGGCAATAATTTAGCAGTGCAGTTGGAAGAATTACAAAGTAAAACACCGTTTCCACACAATTCAGAAAAGGTAAAATCCAATTATAACTAGAATACAGTTCAGAAACAGCTGTTTCATATGGACATGTTGTTTAGTAGACCCCCAAGGGAAAATTTCCAATTATCCACGGAGTAGATAATTCATATCTCCATAGTCTTCAATGTTCTGATGATATATGCTTGTAAATCTTATACACTTTCATATTACATTTATCAAATATTAAAAATCATCATGATATTATGTCAACAGCATTAAGACTTCTAAAGTAATATCCAGATCAGCTCTGAATTTCTCATTGTCAACTTTGCATACTGTATTCAGAATACTTTATTTACTCTTATTACTGTGTTTTGCAGCAATACAAACCACCTCAAAAGGGGGTCCACCAGAAAACAATGTTACACCACCTGAAACCTCAAATATAAAGCGTCAACCAAGCTGCTAAGCATGGAGACTGCCAGCATTCTAGACAGTGATTAATTTTGTAGGAATTATACAAAGGCAATTAATTCAATAATTACTTTCCTCCCTCTCCATTCTCTACAGCATTTTGCAAATATCTCTAAGAGTATGTAATTCAGGACTGCATGACTTCTCACTCACTATTCTTTTGCCATTATTACAGATAATTTCAATCATATATAGCTGAAGCTCATGTGAAGTGACACTGTTCCTCACACATTTCATGGAGCAGTAAGGTAAATAGGCATCCAGTGTAATTTATCCAAAGCTATAAAAGCATTTATGGCATATAGAGCATATAAGGCCTGAAAGCAATTTCCTTGCTTTACAGAAAGCCTAATCATTTGCATTCTCAGTCCATGGGATTGACTGCACATAACACACTACAATTTAGAGAGAGCAAAGCACAAGAAAATTATAAAGAATTTTTTAAAAAACAAGGGGATTATAAAACATATCACAATACACAACTATGATTTTTAAAAAATCCACGCCAAAAAAACCACCGGTATCACTAGAACAAAAGAAAAGTCTTCCCCTCACATTCCAGATATCTCCAGCTATCAATGCCTTATGCATGTGCTCTTCTGCTGTGCAATTAAATGGGCTTTGCTAGGTTCTTCTGTATGACCCACAAGTTTCTCCTTAGGCTCTGGATACTGAAAACACCCTCCCCAGGAAGGAGAGAGCGTACTACAAAACACTGAATTCACTCCAGTGTCACAAATTTTTTCTTGCATTTCTTATTTGAGGAAAATAGTTTATATCAGTGACTGAATTAATGTATTCGGGAAAACAATAATGTGGTTGGAAATTGGTAAGTAGTTTTCCTAATAGGAATTCTGTAACTTGAGCATACTAACTACCCAAACATTCTTTTGAGTTAACTAATGTCCCAGCTCTTTGTGAGAGAAATAAATCTACTTGTAAAAAGCATTAACTATACTAACTTACCTACTCAATAAATAAATAAATAAATAAATTATTCATGCTGTCACCAATTGCTCCTCCAATTTGTTTATCAGAACATTAAGACACTATGCCAATATTGACAATCAGAGGAAAAATGGGGCTGTCATGGCTAATCAGATCAATTTCTAACATTCAGATTTTCAGCAACCAGCTCCATGAGAAAAGGAATCACACAGGAAGCTTGTTAGAGACAGTTCCACCCAGACAGATGTTTCTTAAATGCTGAACTGGTACCTTCAAAAATCTGTAGTAACAACAATATCTATTATAAAATCCAGATGTAAAAGTTTCTGCTGAAGTCTTTTATTTTGGATATAAATTATATGGACTTACGTAAGAACCAGTCTTCAGAAGTAATTCATTCTGCAAAACATTAGCAGTAAGAAACACACTGCAATAAAATCACGAGAACCATGCACAGTGAGCTACTTTTGTCTTGGGTGGGAAAATTCACTCTTCGAGGGCTCCTCAATTTCACATTTATTTCATTGCCGGCTTGTTGGTAAACGGCTGCTCTACAAATAGAGCACTCGAGTAACCACTACATAACTTGGCATATAAAAAATATTTTCAAATAGCAAACAGTCATCAATAATGCCAGGGTCCAATACAATGTAACAGATTTGACGAGAACAGAGAGTTTGAGAGAAAGTCTGTATTCTGCTTGTTAATCAAAATTACCAAAATATTAAGTGGGGATCCTCATGCTACTAATTTTACTATCAAATTCTAATAATCTGATGTCACCCAAGACATGATGAATTTGTAGCACAGAACTGACAGATGTGACTACTGGAAAGGCTACAAAGTCTCACCGTGATTGGTTTTTTTTTGGTGGCAAATCACTAAGGAGGCAAGCATTTAGAAATTCTGAGTAAGGCTGTGAAGTTCTCTGTAACTTCGAAATATACACAGAATTTTAAATTACTTTAAACCATGAATAAGATTGGTTTGGGAAAATTTCCAGGTATGCCTATCAAATCCAGTCAGTCAAAAATAACATAATGCATGAAAGAGGAACTCAAGTAGAATTCAGATGTACATGTCAGAGACTGAAATATTAGTTTATGACTTAAACATTTTTATGAAGGATTTTTGTCCATTAAAACTGTATAATGAAGTTACACGACAAAAGCTGCACCACCAAAGTCCACCCTGAATGGGCCCCCTGACTAAGGCCCTGGACTGTAAGTTGATTTGAGGTAAGATAGACGTGACTCTATTCTCGGGTCTGGGCTGGGGGAGAAGAATACTTCCACAGGAGAACTAAGCCCAGCAGGTTCAGGGTGGAGACACAGCACCAGGCTTATCTGCTGCCAGGGCTGCACAGACTCTCCCCCAAGCCGGGGGGAGGAGAGGTTTTGGGTGTGTAGCCTCTGGGCAGAGGCAGTGAACGGCCTGCACAGACCAGCTCAGCTGTGGGGCCCCCCAACCCAGAAAAGCCACAGCTACAGGACATTCACATGAGGGACAGCAGAGGGGGTGTCATGGTCCATCAAAGGCCTCCCCAGACCCTGCACCAGAGCACTGCATGTAATGCAGAATGATGCAACTGACCCAGAGCCTTGCAAGAGATACTGTCAAACTTGTCCCTGCTCTGGGGAGGCATCTGGGCATTCCCACCTGGCCCAAACGTATATTATCCAATGGATTCTATACTTTGTGGCAGGAGACCCTCACCACTAAGAAGACCAGATGGAGGGGAGCAGCAAGATGTCACTGGGACCCACAGAAAGGTGATATGTTGCTACTCAATCTGTCCCTGTCACTCTTCCTGTGCCCCTGCTACCTCTTTTTTCTACTTCTCTCTTTCTTTCTCTTTGCCTCTTTTACTGTTAAATAAACTGTGTCCATTTTTGGTATCAACATTTAACCATGTTTGGTTTTAATCTTGTTTTGGGGAATATTTTGAACCTCAGGATTCTTTGTTTTGTTCTGAGAATTCTGTTTGGTCCTCTGTGATTAGAGTGGATCATAACAGCAGAGATGCAAGAATTCTAATAAGAAAAATCCTACCAGTTCAAGCACCTGAGAACAGGCACATATGCTTCACTGATAGTACTTTCTTACCGCATTACTGCACAGGTACTTCTACCACTGCTACACTGAGTAGTTCACCATCTAATTCATACCTAAGCCTAAACAAGATTAATAAAATGAGGATTCTCATCTTGTAGTCACCTAATTATTCTAATGTGTCAGCTCTAATACTGTTAAGCAAAACCAGAATTAATTTAACCTAGATCAACAGCAAAAAATAATGAAAAAAACCACAGAAAAAACATCACTTGCATGATTCATCTCATAGACACAATCAAAGCAAATGGTGCTAAACTTCTATATAGAGTTTAATAACCAATTAAGTGAATTAGGTGATAAGCCTTTCTTTGCCTGGCAGGCACAAAATCTCATTTCCCCCATCTCCAGATGCACTGGACTGGGCACAACAGTTCAGAGACCCACAGGAAAGGCTGGAAAGGTCCTGCTCCCCACCTTTACTGTCACAGTTGTGCTGCAGTGCAGAACAACATCCAAAGTGAAGCACACACATAGAAATAGACAAAACAGAGAATGAAGAAGTGAGCCAGAACCAGAAATCTGTAGTGGTGGATGCGATGAGGTTCAACAAGGCAAAGTGCCAGGTCCTGCACTTCGGTCACAGCAGCCCCAGGCAGTGCTACGGGCTGGGAGAGGAGTGGCTGGAGCTGCTCGGCAGAAAGGGACACTGGGGTGCTGGTTGACAGCTGGCTCAATATCAGCCAACACTGTGTGCCCAGGTGGCCAAGAAGGCCAGTGGCACCTGGCCTGGATCAGCAGTAGTGTGGCCAGCAGGACCAGGTCAGTGACTGTCCTGCTGTACTCGGCACTGGTGAGGCCACACCTCAAGCACTGTGTTTAGTTCTGGACTCCTCACTTTAAAAAGGACATTGAGGTGCTGGAGAGTGTCCAGAGAAGGGCAACGAGGCTCACGAAGGGTCCCTTATGAGGAACAGCTGAGGGAGCTGGGCTTTTCTAGTCTCAAGAATTCTAACCTGTAAGAAAACTCTTTCGGAAATCTATTAATTGCAAAGGAGACCTGGAAATGCAAACAAACAAAAAATTTCTGTACAGATGTCCCAAACAAAGCCATCGACCACTTTTTCGTCAAATCTGAAAAGCAACACTTGAGTAAACATTAATAATGAAAGCAATGTTTCAATTATTAGAAAATTTAACTTTACCTTCAGACTCTTTAAGTAGTTGGATAACATACTCGGGTGAAAACGATTTTCTTCAGCCACCTGTTCATCATATCTTGGTCCTAACATTGTCTTCAAAGGTAAAAACTTTCCTATGAAAGACAACCAAATTTTGCACTATTTTATGCATACTCATGTATATATGTGCACTCACAACTTCAGTGATTTCAAAGCAACATGCTGAGCAGATTTAGACATTCACCTTCAATAATAAATAATTGCAGAAATAGTACTATCAACAGTAAACTGGAATATTTTTTAGTTATGAGTTCTGAGAATTCACAAGTAAGTTTAAAAGTTTAAAGGAAATACAGGTCAGTTCACCTAAAACAGAGTAATTTAACATTTTTAGCTAACTTTTAGTGTGATTTAAGCTGTGGGGCTACAGCACAGCAGAATATAGAAAATTTAAACTCAGTACAGTTAAAAACATGAAAATAGCATTTTAAAATGACAGTTTGTCATGCAATCATGTAAACATCAGCTTTGATTATCTGCAAATATAACATAAAGATCCCTGGAAAAAAAATTTTATCAACGCTCTACATATTCTCAAATAAGCATCTAGCTTCCATGAAAAAGACATTAGAAACAACAAAACACAGACATATGTAGAAACTATGAAGCTGTATGCAACTGGTGAGCTCAAGTTAGATGTTAGTGAGCAACATGAGAAACATCTTCACTGTCTGAGACTGTTCCAAAATTTACAGCTAAGAGGAAAGTTATTTTGTCATACAATCAACAGTCACACTAATAAATTATAGTCACTTCAACTTGTCCAACCGTTAGAAAAACTTCACTTTATTGCCCTTTGCCTTTTCATCCCAACAGTTACACACCCTCCATCCACCCTGGTAAAGGCTACTGGGTTGGATACCTCCCTTTCCTTTCTTCATTTCTTCAACTATCTAATTTTCTTGCTTCTTTGTGTTCCTTGTCACCTTCAACACTATCATTCAGCCTCTCTCTCTATTAACCCTTTCACTTTAACTTGTAATATTCCTCTGTACAGACTGATTATGTAAATCCTAAATTTACATGATCTAAATGCAAAAATCCATCATCTCCCTAAGTTTTGCAAAACAACATAATGCTTGAAAGTTTTCTGACTTTGCCACTTGTCACACCCATACTAACACTTCTACACATTCATTATAGAACATGAAGAATGTAACTAACTTTTTTAGCTAAGGCACTCAAGAAAAGGAGCTGCACTGACAAAAGAGTCAATGGCTACATAAGAAAACCTTCTTTACAAGATGCTGGGAAAAGAGAAGAGTTGGAAAAGTGCCGGAAGGTTACAATTGTGTGGTGTAGTATCTGATTAGAGACTGTACAGTCACACTGAAGACCCTCCTGTTCTTCATCTTCTGAAACACAGAATGAACATGTTCATTCTCTTCCTAGTAGCAAACCTTGATTTAGTGTCTGATTTGCACTCTGATTTCTTTTTAAGCAACCAAAATACATTCCTGTTTGCTGATAGGAAAAGACAGACAAAGTATTCTGGTGAGCATCCCCTAGAGCATTTGAATACCTACACAGTTGTGGAAGTGATGAATATTTCGTATAGAGCCCATTTACTATGACTTTCAAAGCTCAAACACAGATCTTTGGAAGTATTTAGGTGTCAGCTTCTATAAATTCCAGTTTCTTCTTCTCTACCTGGAAAATTTGCTATTTGGTTTTTGTACAGAAGCTTGCAAGTCCTCCTTCCCTGTGTGCACATAAACCTCTCATTAAGAGCCATTAAGCTACTGAACATGTGAGCTTTAATACTAAAAAGATTTCTAAACTTTTTGAGTAATATGGACAAGTATAAGGGAGACAGTACCTACTGTCTCTTCTACAGTTTTGCCTTACATCTTATGCTAAAGGAGTGATGTAGCAACAACTGATTGCAACTCAGCCTAAGCCTCCATGCATAAACTTCTGAAGATTACAAAATCATATGTTGAATTAGGTGATCTGACAGTAACAAAGTGATACTTTACATGAATATTAAAGCATCCCAAGTCCTCTGAGTAGCTAAACTAAATTATGACACTAATTGTAACTCCTCAATGGAATTTCCAAATTAACTTCAAAATGTTACTGGAACCCTGACAACTGATGATTACCTACTTTCACAATTAACTTCAAATTTGTCAGATGACTGGAAAGTGGCTATTAAAAACCAGTTTCCAAATTAGTTACCTGTCTAACAGATGGTATTTCTTTAGGCTGAAAAATAGGTAAAAATTCTATAAATAAGAGCCCAGTATATCAGAGCGCAGACATCAAGTAGATAAATCTGAGAGAAATTAAAGTGAACAATGTAAGACATCACAATTTCTACACGGATATGCTTTAACTTTGTCACATTTTTTGTCTTCAAATTTAAATTCTAGAGCATACCAGAGGAAAAAATACTCTTAATTTAGCCTAACTTTCTGTGACATGAAGCTATCAACTCAAAACATGACATGCATAATTATTTATGACCATGGTATCTTTAGATCGAGCATTGATTAGGAAGGCCAGACTGGGTAAAGTGACTGAGGTTAAGGGAAATTAGAATAAACTTAAACAGTAAAATCCACAATTTTAAAAACCCCAACAACTCTAAAAAGTAACAGTTTTCTGATTCAAGAGAACTATGCTGGATGAAAGCATCCATTTCACCTAGAATGTCATTACCAACACAGGCCAATAACAGACAACTAAGAAAGAGAGTAAAACAATGGCAATCCATCATCAGATTATTCTCCCCAACTACAAGCTATAGCTCAGAAACTTCCTGAACCAGAAGCATTACTCTTATTTAAGGTGCTTTCTCAATAACCATATGCAATATGGATGCTTTCCATAATATCCCACAGTTCTGCATGCTACATGTACGTCTAGAACAGTATTAACCAACATGCATCAATAGAAGGAGGCTGGAAAACACTGCTGGGACATTTGTCATGTCTTTTCTTCAGTATCTTGCTAGCACTTTCCATGGCAAAATTGAAAGACTTGAGTTTTCAGTGGTCACGAAAAGCAGGTTGGTGATGCCAAGGCAGGAAGGCTGAAGCAACCTGATCCCTTCAGATCTAAGGATTCAGAGAAAGCTCTTTTCATCAAAATGACTGGAGTTCTACTACAATGCCATAAATGTGAAAATGTGTGATTCTGAGGAACTGCTGTACCATAAAACCAGAAAGTGGCAGAGAACTACCAATATTTAAAGTGAACTGGAAAACAATGGGAGACATAGATGAATTCACCTTGTCCACGATAAAGAGTCCTGTTAACCTGAATGAACCCAATCTCACCAACAGAAGAGTTTCAAGCCTCATTAGTACTTGTATTAAGGTCATCTAGAAATTCTAAATGCCACAACCACAAGATAAGAGCATCAGAAGCAAATACTTGACAAATATTAGTCCACAGAAGCCATACAAACCTTGCCTAGCAACATTATTACTAATACACTATCAGATGGAAATAAAGTCACATACAGGTGCTTAGAAATTTTATTTAAATACTAATTGAAACTAGAATGTAATGTATCAGGAAGGTAGTAGCAACATCAATTAAACCCTAAAAATTATCTCCCATAAAACTGCTACATGCCTTTGAATGTAAAGCAGCAAAAAAAGGAAGAAGACTGATGGCATACTATTACTTCTGATAAGTTGTACACACTAAAAAACTAAAAATCAGGTGAATGAGAACACATCCCGATAAAGCACCCAAAGAAATGAGCCAAGCACTTTCAGTTTTTTACTGTGCTTTAACTTCCTGTGCATGATTGCATGGAATGGAAAAGAATTACCTTGCAGTTCCTGAATAAACAAACACACAACCAGTGATGGCACAGCAGATGACACACCGATGACCTTCATTCTTGCTTACTCTAGGTTGCTATTTCTGAGAAACTATGGCTCAAAAGACAGACAAACAAAAGCCACAACTAACAGAGATCAAGAACTTGCTGAGAAGAAAAACGCAGAATAAAGAATCATTAGTCTGTTTTTGTCATGGTGAAAGGCTTAGGCTATCAAATCTCTCTCATTAGATACAAAGTAATGCATGTGGCCATGATCAGGAGTCAGAGATAAGGGACATGAGCAATCCAACAACACTGTTATTTAATTGAGACAAGTGCAGAGCACTATAAGGAACTTGACGGAACCAGTAACCCACAAAATGAACAACTGATGTTAAATACTGATAAATGCCGAATAATGCATATTGATGATTACTGAAGATTAAACCTACTGAGGTGTCTCACCAGGTTCTAAATACAGTCATCAGTGTCTTCCATTCCACAAACAACTGCCATTAAAAAAATGTAAGATGATGTGGAAATGTGGGACAGAAAATACAGGAGTTGTAACTATTAAGCAAACCATGGCACAGTACCAGTTAAAATAGCACGCTGAGTAGCACGTGTTGTGTTTTGAAAACACATCTTTACATTATCATAGAGAGGGATATGAAAGGAGTGAAATCTCGAAAATATTGGAGGAAAAAAAAACCAACAACTGGGGGTTGGAATTGTTTGCATTATAAAGAAAAGAAGAACTTGAGAAATCTGAAAAGAGAGATGTTTGTTTACTCTATCTCATACCAGGCAGGAGAGGAAACATTCATCCGAAGTCAGTATGATAGTTACCACACAATCAAAAATGTGTGTCTAGATGATAGGGAATTCACTGTCACTAGATGCCAGACTAGATACTGAGTAACAACCGAGACAGTGCGTTATGGGCAAGAATATCCAAGAAGACAGTAACCACTGACAAACCCTGAAACACAAGTGTAACACTGGAGTACAACACTTCAACTCATTTTCCAGCTAAAGAGCTCAGGAACACACCGGTGACTGGAAGGGTACTGTCAGTCGGCAGAGTAACAAATTTACACAGATAAGACTTTAGAGCATTCAGGAAAAAGAGAACCAAACATGGAAGAGACTGCACAGAGGACTGGTATCACAGAATCAGTCAGGGTGGAGGGGACCACAGAGGGTCATCTCGTCCAACCTCCCTGCTCAAGCAGGGTCATCCTAGAGCACACGGCACAGGATTGCACCCAGATGGTTTTTGAATATGTCCAGTAAGGGAGACTCTGCAATCTCTCTGGGCAATCTGTTCCAGTGCTCAAGTCACCCACACAGTAAAGAAATTCATCCTCTTATTCAGGTGGAACTTCCTGTGCATCAGTTTCTGCCCATTGCCTCTTGTCCTATTGCTTGGCACCCCTGAGAAGAGCCTGGCTCCATCTTCCTGACACCCCCCTTTAGACATTTATACACATTAATGAGGTCCCCTCTCAGTCACCTCTTATCGAGGCTGAACAAACTCAGCTCCCTTAGCTTTCTCTCGTAAGAGACATGCTCCAAGCCTCTGACCAGCTTAGTAGCTCCAGCATGGCAGCTTCTGCATGCCTGGCTGTGCCTCTCTCATCACATGTGACAGACAGGAGAAGTTTTAGCCCGAAACTGAACCAGTGCGAAGCGAGAGCCCAGCACTAAGGCTGCGGGGGGCAGGAGAGGGCCCGTAGCCCTGCAGAGGAGCCCGGGCGAGTCCGTGTCAGAGGGGGGCACCGGCCGAAGGGAGGGCGAGCCCGGCGCGGAAGGCAAAGCGCTGCTGCGGGCCGGACTTTAAGGAGAACAGCCGCACAGCGGGAGTCAGCTCCGGGACAAACACCGGCCGGGAGCTCGGGGGGGAGCACAGCACGGCCGCAGCCCCGGGACAAAGAACTCCGGCCGGGACAGAGGGCGAGAGGCCGCGGTGGTCCCCGGCGCTGAGCAGCAGCGGGACCGGCGGGCAGGGGAGGGGGCCACGCCCGCGGCCGCCCCACGGCCGGGCAAGGCCGGACTGGGCCGGGCGCTCACCTGCCACGGGCTGTCCCCTCCTGGGGCAGTGGAGCCAGCGCGGCGGGATCTTGTTGTAGGA
>VZTJ01002361.1:802-18196 GCA_013397795.1 Orthonyx spaldingii | reverse complement strand
GGGCGCGGGGTGCGGGGCGGCCCCGGGGCGCTCAGCAGCCCCTCGCCCGCGGCGCCTCCATTCAGACCCGGCTCCGCCTCGGCCGCCGCCGCACACGGAGCGCCGGGAGCCGCTTCCGCTTCCGGGGCTCCGGGACCAGGGGTGGTGCCCGGCCGGGAAGAGGGCAGCGCAAACTGGGGCTCCTCGGCTTGGAAAGCGGGGTGGGCTGGGAAGGGAGGCAGTCACGAGCTGCTACTGGCTCCTCCTCTTTGTCCAGAGAGTGGCCGCAAAGCTGGGGAAGGGAGTGGAGCACAAGTCCTGTAAGAAGCGTCTGAGGGAGCTGGGGGTGTTTAGCCGGAGAAAAGGAGGTTCAGGGGGACCCTCATGGCCCTCTACAAGTCCCTGAAAGGAGGCTGCAGCCAGGTGGAGTTCAGCTTCTTCTCTCAGGCAACCAGCAACAGAACAAGAGGACACAGTCTCAAGCTGCATCAGGGAAGGTTTAGGCTGGACACTAGGAAGAATTTCTTCAAACGAATGATTAGACATTGGAATGGGCTGCCCAGGGAGGCGGTGGAGTCACCATCCCTGGAGGTGTTTAAGGAAAGGCTGGGGGTGGCACTTGGTGCCATGGTCTGTTTGAAGTGGTAGTGTTCAGTCGTAGGTTGGACTCGGTCTCAGAGGACTTTTCCAACCTAATTGATTCTCTGATTCTCAGTGAGCATCTTGGAGCCACTACAGGAAAGTAACAGGATCTCAGATGGAAGCAGCTGGGGGGATTGCTTGTCCAGCCACAGGAGCAGCCAGCAAAAGCTGCTGCAAATGCAGAGTTTACACAGGTCTCAGGGGAGACTGAGCAGGTGCTTGAAAGAGAATGTAACTCATGGTTAATGAAGTAGCAGATTGCATCAGGTTTGGGAAATGGCCTGAGCTGAAAACAGCTAGAGGCTTGGACAGGCATAATTCCTCTGCTTTTAGTTTTTGCCAGATGTTCCCTTATCGCCAGAAGTGGAGGTCATGGGTGGATCCTTCTCCAGTAAGTAGTGCACTTTATTCTAATCTGGATGTAACAGGCTTGCTCGTGTAGCAGAGATACCTCTGCCCTGGGCCTTCTGTTTCTTTCATGAAAAAGCACACCCAGGAAGATGGCATGCAGACAGGTATGCTTAACAAAAACTTCATTTCCATACAGAATACCAGTGAAAAATCTTCATGGGCTTTAAGAGGTCTATTACATGGAATCAGGTGAAGAAGTGTAGCACAACAGCGTTTGACCATGTGAAAGGAATATTTAAGGTGTGGCCTGTTTTAACTCCTGTAGCAAATAAGCCCACACAGCCACTTGCTCTCTCCTGCCTGTAGCAGGATGGGGCACAGAATCAGAAGGGTGAAAGTGAGAAATATCAGGGGTTGAGATAAATATAAGGGAAAATGAGGAATTGATCTACTATTTCCCATTGGCAGGCAGGTATTTAGACATTTCCAGGAAAGCTAGGCTTCATCATTCACAACAGTGACTTCGAAAGAAAAACACAATAACTTGGAATGTCCCCTCCCTATTCCTCCTTCTCCCATTTTTTATTGCTGAGAACAACATCATGTGTTGTTATCATGTGGGATATGCCTTTGGTCAGTTGGGGTCTGCTGTAGTAGCTGTTCCAGCTGTGTCGCTTGACAAGTTCCTATGCACCCCCAGCCTGCTCACTGTGAGGGCAGCATGAGAAGCAGAAAAGGTCTTGATGCTGTGCAAGATCTATTCAGCATTAGCTAAAACATCCCAATGTTCCCAATACTGTTTTGGTTACAAATGCAAAATGCAGCGCCCTACAAGCTACTACTATGAAAATTAACTATCTCAGCCCAAACCAGTACAGGTGGCTTCAGTGAAGCATTAGAAAATAACAGAAATAGATTATTTTTGTACCCAATTTTCCAGTTACATTTCAGTACTGTTCTGTCTGGACTTTCTGTTTTGCCATAAGCCAGGTGTGCTGCCTTTGCAAGTCAGTAGGTGCCACAGCTTGCAGAACTAACCAGAGTTGTGTCTACAAATACAACAGGAAGCCCTTTGGTTCTGTGAATACATTAAAACAATTGGAATAATTTAATCTGTCTAGAATTTATTACAAAGTTCATTACACATTTTCCTCCTGCGTTTTATAACTGGATTTTATTAGACATAGTTCCTTCCGTAGAATATCCTCTCATAGTAATTGAGGTATTCAGTTAGGTAGTTTGCATAAATGAGTCATTAGCTTCTCATACCATGTTAGAAGTTTCTGAATTTTGTCTTCTAAGGCTTTTGTCATCATCAGATACTAATCCTCTCATCCTAGCTAAAATTGAAGGTCTTGCTAAAGCGAAAGACTAATCATATTATTTTCCCTAACTGCTAAATGCACTTCCATTATGACGTTACTTTATGATGTTTGAAATAAGACGCTGATTTTTCCTTTACAGAACAAACAAGCAACAGACACCAGGTGGCGCCGAAAACCACCCAGAAAAGAAAGTGAGACAAGTGCAGGCATGTTCAGAAAGAGAAGGAAGCAAAGAGCAACAGCAAGATACTCGGTATCTGATTTCGGTAAATTGGGAGCCACGTGCAGTAAGTTCACCAATATGGCAAAACTAGGAACGAAACCATTTGCAGAGAGGAAGATTAGTACAAAATGATATCATGAACAAGCAGTAATCAGTTCTCATCATCTAGATGTAAGATTCTGATATGCTTTTAAACAAGTGTAAGAGCTGCAGATCAGAAATATCATGTTTTATATATATATTTAAAATGGGAGGGTGTATTTTATTTAGCAATGCACAAGGCAGATAATTGTTTACAGCTAATGTTGCATGCATATGTATGGGCTTTGCCATATTACACACTTTGAATACACAGGCATTAGGTGATGCTTGTATGTGACATCAAACACTCTTTGTGAACATGCATGTCCTGCTTGCCTTTACACCATTACTAACAGTTAATCTGACTCTTCTGGTGTACCAGGGGAATCCAAGTCCCTTGTGTCTTCCTGTGACTTTCCAAAGCTGACATGGCTGTGTCTGAACAAGGAGTGTGAGGGTGGCCATAGTGGTCATTTCAAGGATTGCTTTGAGAAGACAACTGAAAGGTGTTAATAGTCTAAGATAGAACATTTCCTCTTTACTGTATAGCAATTTTCTTTTATCTTAGACATACTTAGATGCTTGTACGCTTACTCTGGTCTCTGCTCACCAATTTTAGTCCTTTTCCTGGCAGAGCAGACACTACAATCAAGAAGTCATTTTCCCAGGATTCAGTTCATCCTCTGTGACAGGGTATCACTACTTTGGTTTCAGCTCAACCATGTTGGTTTAGGTAGTGGGGAGCTGAGTTTTTGTTTCTCCTTGACTTTAAACCATTAAAATAATACCACACACATGCATTTTTCCTAATTACATACTGAACGTTTACCCAAATTGTTGCTGATGAATAATCCTACACTTTTAATGTCATAAATTATGTAGCTATTTATAATATTAATGTAAGTTACCTGTTCTACAGAAAATGGATAAATTGGGTACTTTGCCTGAAGGAAGAACACATGGTGTTGCCCTCTTCTATAGTGATACAGGTCAATGACCCTATTACTGTTCTGCTTCACTATAGCTTTATTTTTCATGTGTTCATAAAGTAATACTGAATGTAACAAGAAAAACATCCCTGTGGATGCTCTATGAAATGGACATTTCTGATTCTATCTAGTAAATGCATTTCTTAAAAAAACCCAAGCAAAACCCCCACAACAAACAGATTATTTGCTATACTGAGATTGCAAAAGGATTTAATTAAGGCAAAGTAATTGTGAAAGAAGCTAACTGTATGCAAACGTGATTCATATAATATTATTTTTCCACTTTGTGGTGTAGGTGTTCACCTGGAAAGAGACTTGATGCCATAAACTCGTAAGTACCTGAATCATAGAAAAATATGGTTTTTATTTACTGATTGAGTTGGTTTATTCCTTGCTTATTTGGTTTAATGTTCATGGCAAACTGACTTAGGAGTACAATTATGACTGATTTCGGTATGTATGAATCTTTTGTGGGGATGAATGAGTACTGGTGAATAAATATTTTAACTTTGTTAGTGTAGTTGTGTTTTATTCCAATAGTACTTACATTCTAATGGTATCATAGGGAAAAAAAAAACCAAAAATAGTAAAATTAAAGCATAGTTTTAGATTTCAGTGGAAGTTAATGTTATGGTTGCTTATGGTTATGTTCTCTAATACATATGTAGGCTTCTACATTTAAAAATGTATGTGTATGCACTGACTCTTAAAAACCAAAAGAAAATTCTAGGAACTCAACATTTTTTTAATTAATTCCCATTTGTTTGGTGTCAACAAATATTTAAGAACCTAACTTCTGAGACAAATTATATTTTCAGATTTGAAAATGAAAATAAGATTTAAAAAGAAAGTGCGTTTATTCCTTATGTGTATACAATATGAAAAAGGGATGTTGAAACAAAGTTTTGAGTGCTGCAGTATATTTGAGAAAATAAAATGTCATTTACAGTGTTATTCCTACAGAGAGCTTTGAGAGAAAGTCAACAACAAAATTACCAGTCTTTAGTTTTCGGGACATTAGGGGGCACCATGACCTCACAGACTTGGAATAATGTAAGAAAGTACAGTTACTTTTCCTGCCCAAAGTAAATAGGGAACAGCATAAAATAGCAAAATCAACTGGTGGAATCATTGCCTAGTGCGAGGTTATGATATAGTTCTTAATAAAATTTCAAACAGAAGACAACTCTGACATTCAGTAGAATATAGACTACACCCTCCTTTTTCTAAGAGTAATAAATTTAACAGACTAGTGGATGCTATATATACAGCCTCCTTTCAAGTCTATTTAAATCTTGAAGTTTCCTTTCAGCTCAAGCCTCTAAGGTATCACAGTGTTAGTTCAATCAGTGGAGTGAATCTCTGTATGGGCAGGGAGCACAGAGTGAGCTTGGGACAGAGCTGCTTTAAATCCAGGTCCCTGGACTGGATATCATGTTTGGGGTGATCACCATAAGCTATCAGTCTACACCACCAAACACGTGTGTGCTGCACTGATGACGTGTAAATCTCACACTGCAAGGGGGAACATTACCAGTCTTAGACAAAGATATGCAGACATGGCAAGTGATTTACTTAGTAGGTGATTTAGTCAGCAGATCTCTCTGAGAAGGAATCGGAAAGATGTGTGTCTGTGCAGAGGGAAGAAGGTGTCTGTCCAGAGGGTTGGTGTGCTTGAAGAGGGACAGCAGCTGTGACTTCAAGCACTGATATGCAGGCTTGAAAAACAAGATGCCTAGCTATTGATCCTCTGCAGCTGAAATGATGGTGTGTTTGAGGTATCAGAGATAAGAAGCTGGACAACAGGCTTATAAGCAAGATGCCTGTCATTCCTGGAAGACTAACATTAGTCTCCCTAGGGTTGTTACAGTTTGACCTAGTCAGCTGAGGCCTTACTTGCATCAGCTCTGAAGGATGGTTTTCAGTGGAAAACTACACTGTAAAAAATATCCACATAATAATTGTAATAATTGTAATAGTGAAGAATATATGTTCTACTGCATAATATGGATCATATGATAGTAGTGTGCTTTGAGTGCAGATGAAGTAATCAAACAATTAAAATGTCACGATGGGAGATGACTAGCAGTAGGGCAAAGTATGACATAATATATGAGAAACTCATCTAATGTAATTAAGTGGAAAGTATGACTCATAGTCTTTGAAGCTGGGCTGGGGAATGACTGGATTCCACAAAGTAGAGCAGCGTTCTGTTGCTACACTTTCTAGTTTCTCAACTGCCTGAATATGGACACCTTAGTAAAAAGCTTGCCCTGACTGGAGGCTGTGGTTAAAACTAAGGAAGTAACTGAGGTCCTGGTTAGTACAGGAGGCAGACTGGGGCAGTCAGTAGCTGTTAGAGAGTTATCACTCCTCTAGAGCCTGAAATAGCAAAGAGAGGGTCAGTGTTTCAGCCTATAAACCTGCATGCATGATGATTAAGGTCTGGGTTGCTATACTGGCAGAAATCTTTCTCATGTGATCAGTCACACAAAGAAAAGATTACTACCCATAGGCACTCTCTCAGACTTTCTGCACCATAATTTTGTACCTATAGATACATATACTGTGATTGTGTATGAATATATAGCCTGTGAAGAATAATACATATAAGAGCTATAATACAGTACCTGAGAAAATACATACAGACCTGATTTTATTTATAAGGCCTTATTATACAAAATATGTGTAACATACTGTATAAAACTAAATGGAGACCAGTTTCTCTTCTGAGGTGCTTGCAGTCCTGAA
Source organism: Orthonyx spaldingii (assembly GCA_013397795.1). NCBI lineage: Eukaryota > Metazoa > Chordata > Aves > Passeriformes > Orthonychidae > Orthonyx > Orthonyx spaldingii. The sequence goes on along the minus strand of VZTJ01002361.1, from coordinate 11,855 downwards.
AATACCCTAAGAAACTGGCCACAGGCAAAGAAAGGAAATACAGACTAAAGCAGAGGGATCAGCCTGGCAGTCCCACAGGCTTTTTAAAAATCAAATCTGAATATATGTATTCTATACAAATTAAGTTATGGTAATATATGTGTATGGTTATAATTATAATCAGATGCTGAAATGTTGCTCTTGTGAGGTTAGTTTTGCTTTCTGTTGGTATGCATTGTGGAACAAGCTGTACAAGAACACATGCTACTCTTTCCCAAAAAAGCCTCACTCCAGAGAGATGGAATGGTATCCTACATCTGCAGCACCAATGATCTTTAGAGAACATTAAGAATAAACTGGCAAATATCATTTTGAATACTGATGTTGAATAGGTTGTAAATTCTTGTCATCCAAGCATTCCTTAGAGAAAGGGGGAAAAATTATTTTTGTTAGGAATGTGTTTGTAAGTTTCTATGCTCCTTTCACATTCTCACCACCTTAGGCTTCACAGAACAATGATATTTTATGATGGACATGGTGGAATAGACTTGGCCTTGGAGAACGTATTGCCTGTAGTCCATTGCTGTTCATACAGCTACAGTTGGAGTCAATGGCATGTCTTTCCACTGCTGGTTTTACCTATTGCAACTAGGTTAAGATTGATGCAAAAAAACCCTTATCATCCTTATACTCAAACCTTCACTCAGTATGGACATGAAAATGTCCTTGTCCAGATGGACTTTCAGGGAATTACTCAGAGAGACTAAGTTCCTCCAAAAAGGGAAGGAGGTAAGAAAATTGCTCTGTACTTGCCTGAAATTAATTTCCAAGATCTCTGAGTAGTTTAAAGTTTTGGGTTTGCAATCTGTATACACTGAAAAAGTGCAGGCTATTACTGGAAAATGTTAACACTTCTTCAGAAAAGTCACTTTGTGAAGTCCTGCATCTAGTTCAGCCCTGCAGAAACAGCTTCTCAAAAATCCCATTTGGAAGGAAAATCTTCACGTGTCCTTCTGCTTTCTGTGAGTCAGATCTGCTAAAAGGAGTTTAATATTGTATTTTTTTAATATAATTGGATGTTTTGTCAGACACCCACTATGTCATACATTCTAGGCTTTCTAAACCTCAGTGAAAGACTTACCAGTCTCAGTGAACTCAGGCCGGACCTATACATGTTTTCTAACATGGAGAATTAGAAAAACATGTCAGCATGTGTTGCTATACAACAGCAAAAAGTCGTGAACAGAACTTAAAATGATTTATTAAACATAAATTATTGAATAATGACACAGATGCCCAAATGAGTATAAACAGCATGGACACAATGCTGGTCATACACAAGGTTTATGCTGTTTTAAAACAGGAAGCCTGTTTTGATTATTTGTCTCATATGCAAAGTTTGATTACCACAGAGGGAACAGAGAGAGAATGAAAAGACAAGACATTTTGTCCTGAAAAACAACCCACTTCATGATTTTCTATTCTTCTCTGTACTGCAGTTGTATCAGCTTTGAAACGGGTAGAGCTGTTGCTAGGTAATCTTTATCCACTTGGTAGCTGAAATTTCAGCCAGGCTGAAAAGAGGTTTTTATATCTCCAACAGCACAAAATTAAATTCTAAGGCATTAATAACTGTTTTCAATGCAACCCTGCTTCTAACTATGGGCCTCTTTCCTGGGGCCAACCCAACCACCAGCACAAGCAACGCACTTTTGTAGGCTGCGGGTCAACATGATATAAGTGGTAGCAGCTGTAGGCCCTCCCTGAGCATTTCCCTTATCTCAGCTGTGTGCATCTGGCTGGAACACCCTTTCTTCTCCACAAGGATTCCTCCCTCCTGCTGAGCAACTGTCTGTCCAGTGGGACAAGGCTGGGAATCAATGCAGCCAAAAAACAAGTCTTCCACTCCCTCCTTGCTTAGCCTAGCTGGGTGGAGTTCCTCACTCTGGTTTGTTTTGTGGCAGCACAAGCAGTCTGGATAAACTCAGAGGGAAATGCAGTGGATGAAAAGGAATAAGTCAGCGTGGCTTGGGCAGGAAAGGAGCTGTTTGGGCTGCTTTAACACATGCCTGGCATTGCCACCAAATATCAAAACAGAGCCTCAGATTTTCTTAGGTTTGTGATCTACCAAGGAAGTCTGGGTCAGCTTTATGTGTAAATCTGAACTAATTAAAGCCAGAACTGACATTATTAATCCAGATCTTGAAACAAACATGTCACTTATACTTTAACAGAAAAATGTGGAGGGGAATTTTATTGTTGTGTCTCTTCAGATTTGCAATATAGAAAAGACAAAGTTAAAGCCAGGACAGTTCTCACATAGCCGCAGTCAGCAAACGATGGTTATATCCCCTATTGTTCCTGATCTAGCTATGCTTTGATCCATCTGTTGCTGACACCCACTGTCACCATAAACAAGCTTTTTTTACCTTTACTTTTTTTTACCTTTGTGGTTTTACAAAACCACATGTACAAAAATTGGCTATTGCTTTCTATTTTTTTATGGGGCAAGGGCTACAAAGGATAGTTCCATTACATTCATCTTCTGTTTAATGTCAAATATTATTTCCATCTACATGAACCAAAACATCCAAAAGCCTGATAAATAAACGTGTATCCAGTTTCAACAGGATTTATCACCTTGGAGATACAGTAATTTCTGCCATTGAAGGAGAGGGTGGCCTGCAGTGAGTACTTGCCAGCCTCACAGATCCACCCCAGCCGATCTGTGGTGGTACAGGCAATCTACTGCCTGGCTTATTTATTCCTTACTCTGCCTTCTAGAGAAGCAACCTGGAGCCAGGCTTGCAGATCTCCCTGTGGGATCGCAGATCTCTTTCTGCCCTAAGGGCATGCCACTTCTGCAGCAACTCACAAAAGCTCTTCTGCAGTGACAACTCTCTTTCAATCACACCTGCTATTGAATAGGTTGCCAAAATACAAGTATTCCAGCCTACTAGCACACTGGCTGAGCCAACACGATGTATACACCAAGTAAATTTGTTAATTTCCTTTCTTAGAAGTTGTTTAGAACAACAATGCAACCTAGAAAAAAGAATCCACTAACCAGGAAGGAAAGCTGGGAATGGAAAAATGGGCTTGGTAGTAGCATTCCCTGAGGGAACTGTTAAGAACTGAAAAGGGGTCAGAAAAAAAAAAAAAAGCCTAACACATAAAACAGTGTAACAGAAACCTTTGGATATGACTCCCCAGTGTTTGCATCATCCAGCTGCCTTTTCATAGAAATGTTACATAGTGTTAAAGATAGGTTATCTAGCAGGCAGCAGTGACAAGTCATGCTGCTGTATGTGTATCATGCGTGTGCAACGCGATGTTATGTTCGACCCAGGAAACTTTTGTTTCCCAGATATTGTGCAAATGCATATCAGCAAGATACTTAATTCAAAGTCTAACTTACCAATTGGTAGAAAAACAAATATAGTTTTGTCCCAGTCTTGTTTTGTCTGTTAGCCAAGCTGAACTATTTCTGAGACAGAGTATTGTCCCTTATCTTAAAGCATAGCTCATAAATAATCAAGGACAAAGAGCATGCACATGTGATTTCACAACCGTAAATGCTGATGAATGAATGCTGCAACCAAAAATTCCTACAGTGCTACGTAAATTCCAGTAGTCATCAACAAGTTACACAATTTTTCTGGTTTATATTAACACATAAGGGAAATGTTCCATGACTCCTACTTTGCTGAATGTCCCAATCAGTTACCTCACTGTTCAGTTAAAGTGTAAGAAACAGACCCTAGCATTTGGTTGGACTGAAGTCTTTGCAATCATTGCTGATAGGTATTTTAATAAAAAGACTGTACATACTTATTAAGATCTGCGTGGCTGACCATTATTAAAACCTAGATTTTAACAACTTTTAAGCTTGATTTTTACAGCTATTCAACCCAGTACAGCCCAACATTAATTTGTGTTTTGAAACAGATGCTTTATCACTTATGTAGAATTAGTCCTTTGGCTGTGACTTGCATTTTTCCATTGTCTGTGCAGCACGTACAGTATGAATAATCTTGTTAAAAAGGAATTGATCTGCCATACTAAAATGTACACATGTTTTTTGATGAACAAAAGAAAAGAACTGCTTTGGCATATCCTGTACTCCAAACATTCCATCCCATCTTTCTTTACCACTACTTCTTTCAAAGGTTTGTTGCAAGTAATAAATATAACACGTCCCATTGAGTTTCATGTCTTCCACAAAAATATATACAACTCTTTGTAAAGTCAGCAAGAGCCTTGTGTGAATGTATGCCGAAATGAAGGCAGGGAGACCAGAATTTCATTTAGCAGTAGCCTCACTATAGTATTTACTTAATCTTTCTATGATTAAAAAGAAAAACAATATAGTTTGCTTTGGGGGCTTGTACATATTGCATCACCTCACCGTGTCACGTGATATTTGGTATTCTGTAACCCCATCCTCGGAAGCCTACGTAAGCAGCAGGTGACAGATTTTCACCTCTCTTACCAGATACATCACAGCACTCACAGCTATACTGGTATTATTTGGCAAGTAGTTTGTAATTTTTATTTGTATTTGTTGACATTATTAAAAAAAACCAGAACCAAATAATAAGACCTAGCTCTCTCAAATTACAGATATTTAATTTTTTTTATAATCCCTTCTGTTTAGTATAATTACCTGCTATATATGTAGTTTCTGACTTGCCAATGCCTGAGGTTTGATTTTAAAGCAAGACAATTGGTGGTGGCTATTCTGGATAAAAGAAGTATTGCAGAAGACAGCAGCAAGGAATTACAGAAAGTGTAAGGTAATTTACTGTGACATTTTAAAGGATAAAGGAACGGATGACCTCAAAAGAGAATAGGTCAGGTAGGCAGCAGAAGCCTCGGCCAGGACCCACAGATAACCATTTGGAATTTGAGGCAAACAGGAATGAAAAACAAGGGCAGCTAAAAGAGGACGTAATGAGCTAACAAGAAGGCTGGTGCCTTGCCAGTACGGTAACACAGATGTAGTAAGTCATGCAACTGAAGACAGAAGATAAGTGGGATCAAAGAATAGCACCGAGAACTGATGAGGTCCAGAACAAAGTTTTGCCAGGGGAAATGGGGTACAGCTGCTGGCTGTCGAAAATAGTGAACGAGGTGGGGGAGGGAAGGGTGGTGGGGACATAGCTGTAACTTTCCAGTTCCTCTCAGCAGACAAAAGAAAGCTGATGGCATCGAAGCAGGAGAGAGGAAAGATTTCTAGTTGCACATTTCTTTCTTTAAAGAGGGAAACAAAACCAAACCAGATCAGTATCATCAACTATAAATGGCATGCAGGAAGAGTTTTGGAAAATGGAAAATCACAATGTTGCTCAGTGGTGAGAAACTTCCCTCCCCTTCCAGCTGAGGACACGTCACTGGAAAAGTCCCAGCCTTGGAAAAAAAAATCCACTGAGTAAACAAATTGCATAGGTAGTGAAAACAGAAAGCAGAACAAAGTCAAATGATACTTTGTATTAAAGGAGTTTATTTTCAGGTTAGCATTTCCTTGAGTGGCATCAGCTCAAGTTCAGACAAGAAAAATCTTACTAGAGTGAAAGTGACTGGTAAACTTCACTGCTGATATTAGGCCACCAAAAGAAAGCTCACTTATTAAAAATCTAAGATTTCAACCTGGAAATTTTTGTATTTTCTTCTACTGAGTGTAGTAAAATGATCCAACTGACAAACCAGATACCCAGGATTGGGCAAGTTTGTGGAATTTTTTTCCCCTTAATTTACATGTACTTCTAGACAAAGAAGTTGTCCTTAACAAAACTCTTCCTAACAACTCACTGGGCATGCCTTTTTGTCTTGCAAGCAAGTTCAATGGTAAGAATTTTTCCAGCACTTTCTGTAAAGGAAACAAGGAAAAAACATCCTTGGTGACACTGAGACAAGAAATGCAGAGTTGGATAAAATTCTAAGAGTCTTACCTCTCAAACTAGTATTCATAAAAATAAAAATACTGACATAAATTATTACCCTTCTCTGATAAAAATCTACTTTCAACAAAGGTACTTCATAGTAATTAATCACAGCAACGTTAACTCAAATTCTGGAAACAATTAAAGTGATAGCACTTTGTAGCTGTAATCTAGGAAAATAATCAAGATAGTTTTACCTCAGCTTTTCTGCTCCCCCACTTAATGAGTGCTGCTGCATCCTGGCCGATGCACGTGACAGTCCAACCCTGCCAGCAAACAACAGCTGCCAGTCGTGCAAGCGTTGCATAGACTGCCCCATTTCCAACCCTATCAATATTATTATTAAAAGGTAGTATTAATTTTCTTTAAACTCAGGTTCTCTTTGAGTCTCATCAGGACTCAACACTACTGCAAGAGTCATCTCAAGTCCTTGACAGACCATAACTATTACTTTTTTTGAAACTGTCAACCTATTCACATTCTCTCAGATTTGGGAAGAGGATCAGTTAAGAGTCTTTTGGCAAAGAGGTTATGGGGTTTTTGTTTGTCTGTTGTATGGCTTCTAATGTGCAAAATAGTTGAAGGGAACCAGAACTGCAGGAAGGTTTCAAATTTTGATTCTTTATTGTTTTTCCTGTTACAACTCACAACAGGGGGCACAAGGATCTTGCCTGTTAAGGTGGAAGCTCAGGGCTCAAGTCCATTGATCATATCTCTAATTTTGGAGCTTCAAACAACAGAGAACAACAATGACAAAAGATTTCCCGAGGCACTAAGCTGAAGGGACAAATATGAAATACAGTCACGTTTCAATTCCTGCATCTGATGCAGTCACTGCGTTAAGCTTTCTAAAAGAGAAGTGTCATGAATTTTCCATTTGTGCTCTTACCTGAATGGCAGGAGGTTCCAGGGTGGGGACAATGCCACAAGTAGAGACAATGCTCACAAAAATGTACTAATTGGACTAATTTATAATTTTTATAGGAATGTTCTTTTCTCAAAGTCATTTCCAGGCAATAAAAGCAGGTTGTGACAGCAACGTAAACATGACCTGCTGTTCCTTAAAAGTTGTTCTTTTCATGAGTACACACTAGGGTTGATCAGGACAAGGTGGTGTGGCATCTGACAGCCAGAACCTGTCTTACATTGGATGACACCTATTGCAAGAGGTTTCTGTCTTAACACACTTTTCAATTTGGTTAACACAGTTTGCGAGAAGAACTGATCTTGCTGCTCTGGAGAGATGTTGATAATTTGGAAGCTTTGCAATTTTTTGTCTTCTGGTAGTACAACCATGCTGTTTGAAACCATTTCACAATAGTTGCATCTGTAATGCTAAGAGGTTTGCTCTTCAATTCAACTCACATGCTGTTCCTCACACTGGTAACTCAGTCAAGACCTTACTCATGGGAATAAGTACCACCAAAAACCTGCACATTGCAGCTAAAAAACTTGTTATTTTAGATACAAGACACACACAAAGTTGATGTCTTTACTTATTGAACATTTGATGCAATTAAGCAACACTGAAAAAAAATCTTAAAGTGAAAGGTCAGTGAAGTGCATTCTTGCTTTGTGTGACCAGGTTTTTTCTCAGCTGTAGTAAGGTTTTATCTGGTAAAGCTTCTTTAAATAGCATGGATATGGAACTGGATCAGAGTCAGGGAATATAAAACCTCACAAAGGAAGGAAGACTACAAATGCACTGAATGAAGCAGAACCAACCATACCTTCATCAGAAAAAGGATTTCCACAGTCAGACCTTACACTTGAGAAAAAAAAATTATCAGACTAAGCTAATTCCTAATGGAGTCACTAGTGGTTCTCAGAGAAGTCATTCCTAGTCCACAGCTAATTCTGCATCTGGCTTTGCTTAGTGCTATCCACATCATGATATTTTGTTAGTTATTATTAATTTGTTAATTTTCTTCCCTGACCTTGCCCATCTTGTTACAATGAAAGTTCACTTGGCAGCTGATAAGGAAAGCAACCAATTGTAAAGCTGAGCGACTAAGCAGGAAAATATATGCAAGCCATTTGAAGGTCTTGGAAACCCAAATATGGTTTTACACTGCTCACCAAGAGATTAAGCAAAAAAGGCTAAAAAAACCTGAAAGTTTTCACTCTCAACATCCAAAAGCTGGAAAGTGCTAGTATTAACACAGAATAAGCACTAGAAAGCCTGGGCTAGGATGAAAAGGGCAGTACAGAAGCATATGGCTGCAGAAGAACCAGCTTCATCAGAAGCTACAGAGCTGCACGTAGCTCACACGCAGTTCACACGGGATTTCAAGGGCAGGGCTGGCACAGAGCTGTGCTGACACAGGCACTGGCAAGTGTCACCATTCCTGCAGCAATAGAGGCCAGTATGGACAGGGGGGCTGGAAACCACAGCAGCCGTGCGTTTACAAATCAATATCGACTGTGGGGGTACAGAACAGGCTGACATCATTTCAGCTGTGCCTGCCCCAGGGATAGCAAACGTACAAGGCAGACACCGCAGAACAGGAGCCATTTCAACAAGTTCAGCTAAATCTGCCCTTCAAAAAAGCTGATGTGTTCAGACAAATATTTAAAAAAACAAACCAAACAGCATAATTACTGCTTTCTTCATGTTTGCAATTCACTAGTCAGTCATTCCTTTTTCATCACATGAATGACATCACTGTCAGAAATTATTGCCTGAGGACCTAGACTGAAACCAGCTCTGCAATCACATTAAAAGGTCTCTGTGCAGATGCAGGAGCAGAGTTTAAATTAGCTTTCAAATTATTTTCCCAAATAAGAAACACAGTAAGTGAAATATTTCAATGACAACTAACCACTAACAATTAAAAACATAAAAGTAATAACTTTATTCTACAGACTCAACAATTTTAGTAGGGAATTAGCGTTGAGTGAAGATGACTGCAAATGAAACACTATCAAAACCCAAGACTGCGCTGAAACACTTTAAAGGCTTCACCTTAGCTTGTGTGAGTGAAGAGTAGCTGTACATAAGTGGCTACACAAATAAGCGTGCAGGTCTTTCCTGTATATTTCAACAGTACTCACAAATTGTGCAAGATCAACCTTTGGTGTTCACTCTTGGCATATACCAAACACACTTTGCAAAACTATTGCATCTGCATAATAGACAAGTTCAAACTTTCCCAGGAATAACAAAACTATTAAAATTACAGCTGTTGCTGTGGTGTTAAGCAATCTTTAGTGTTTTCTAGGCCCACGGGATGCAGCAGCAGTTAAGTTCTTTTTCTCTCCCCTAACTTCTGTTAGGCCTCTGGTCCCCTTCTGAAGCCACAGCTACTCCTCAGCAGACAGCACCAGAGAGAGCCTTACCTTGGCACAGTCCAATTCCAGACCTCTCCCGTTGCTAGGGCTGCAAGGCCACACGTGAAACAGCCCTGTGCTGAGGGAAAGACTTGGCCATGCCAATGGGCTCAAAACAGGCCAGAGACTGGCATCATGCAAACCAGGGTGGCATTAACATGAATTATTTTGTTACAATTCAGTATAGTCTGCATGCAGAAGCACGGGGTATCGCAGTGCCCATCTCTCACTCGGTGTTTTTAATGAGATTACAGTGGGATAGCAACTCTGCTCATCATAAGCCTGTCTGCTCTTCAACCACAGGTACAGGACTTGAGTGGTATTTCTGGCTACCTTCACCCCAAGGTTTTTAGGAGCTGCTGGTCACCAAAAGCTCCATTACACTTACATAAGATCACAGTGATCGTTTCTCTGCTGAAATCTTGTTACAGGGACATCTGTGACCTAAATGGATTGCTAAGAGCATCACCTAAGAGGCTTGTTGAATAGGAACCTTAGCAAGCAGAGAATTTGGCTACTCTCAGGTCTCAGAGGAAAGACTCACTGATACAGCAAAATCACTTCTGCACAGTGGTGCATATACAAAAACTTCAAGTTATACAAATAAATTGTCCCAAAGCAGTCATTTTATGTCACCGATGTAATGTCATCACATATTCATATTCTTCATGTAATTAGATATTTTCCCAAATGGGAAGAAAAAAAACCCAACAACAAAAAAGCAAACCACAAAATAACATGATCATTTCACAGTGATGCCATTTAAACTTTCACACCGTGAAAACTGTAAAGATTAATAGAGGCAAAGCGCATTTCATCTGAAGGTTTTTATTTAGAATTTTGCTTATGGATTTGTTCTTATCTGAATCGCAATTACACTCTATGGACTTTATATATTCTTCTTGGAAAACAAGTGTCTTTGCTATATGTACTAAATTTACTCTTATTTTAAAACTGTGTCCTGTAAGAAACAGCAGTGTTCTGCGACTTTATCTGCTGTAACAGCATAGGTGAGAATTATTCTTCAGGCACTAAATCAACTACAAATAAGCGCATATGCCTGTAAGCATCAAGCAGGTACTCACAAAAATTTTGAATTTGATTAAAAAAAAAAAAAGCTGCTTTTAATTAAGACTCGTTAGTTTCTCTTAGCCCTCAATAAATAGAAAGCGTAAGGCATAAGGAATCCAAATTCTTTAATGGAGCTGAAGCTAAAAAGCACCATCTGCCATTTACCCCGCGGTTTTCAACCGGGACCTTTTCCTTCATGGGTCGCAAAAATTTCCCTTCCTCCAGATCAACACAGGCGATCTGGCCACTGATGCTGGCAAGTCACACACGGGCGAGAGCGAGCGAGGATGTGCAGGTGAGAGCTGCGGTCGCCGTGAGCGGCGGGGCGGCCGGAGAGGTAGGGAGAGCAGCAGCCCCAGGCTCCCGCTGCCGGCTCGGGAGGGGCGGCGGGGAGGCCGCGGTTCTCCACCCAGCACCGGCGGCGGCGGCGGGAGCAGCTACTTGCAGAGCCCTTCCAGCCGCTCCAGCGTGCCCTTCATGTCGCGGATGCGCTTGGCCAGGGCGGGCACGGGCTGCATGGCGCGGTCCAATTCCTCGCAGCGCGCCACCAGCGCGTACATGGCGCGAATGCTGAGGTCGGCCGCCTCGCCCAGGCTCTCCACGCCGTCGCGGTAGGTCTGGATGCAGCCGACGCTGAGCGCCGTCAGCGCCTGCAGGCCGCAGTGCACGTTTCGCAGCAGATCGTCCACCTGCGCCGCCACCTGCCCGGCCAGGGCCACCACGTCCTGCAG